>JAUCMT010000054.1:8165103-8186492 GCA_032357475.1 Enteromius thamalakanensis | reverse complement strand
TCAAAGGTCAGAATCAGACTCCATGAGGGTGGTATGAGGGCCCGACATCCACAGGTGGGGGTTGTGCTTACAGCCCAAAACCGTCCAGGACATCTGGCATTTGGCAAATTCGCCATTGGTGCCCTGTGCTCTTCAGAGATAAAAGCAAGTTCACACTGAGCACATGTGACACGCATGCCAGAGTCTGGAGATGCCGTGGAGAATGCACTGCTGCCTGCAACATCCTCCAGCATGATTGGTTTGGCAGAGGTTAAGTAATGGTGTGGGGTGGCATTTCTTTGGAGGCCCACACAGCCTTCCATGTGCTTGCCAGAGGTAGAATGACTGCCATTAAGTACAGAGATGAGATCTTCAAACCCCATGTGAGACCATATGCCGGTGCAGATGGCCTTGGGTTCTTCCTGAAACAATGCTAGACCTCATGTGGCTGGAGTGTGTCTGCAGTTCTTGCAAGACGAAAACATTGATGCTATGGACTAGCCGCCCGTTCCCCAGACCTGAATCCAATTGAGCAGATCTAGGACATCATGTCTCGCTCCATCCACCAACACTACGTTGCACCAAAGACTGTCCAGGAGTTGGCGAATGCTTTAGTCCACACATTAAACTTTGTTGAAGAAAATTTGGAAAAGAGACATTGCATTACTTTTTTAGTAAACAGATTAGAGGGTGACAGAGCAGAAGTTGAACTTTGTGTTTGGCAACATGATGCTTTATATTTTGCAGACAATTTCAAGTAGCTACTGAGAGTGGATTATATGTTAATGTTGGATGTTCACGTCCCCGCTTTAAACAGCAATTGTAGGAGTACTGACTCCTGAATGATTGTGGGTTCAACGAATGACACAAGCATTGCACCAGTTCTGAAATATCTCCCATGCAGTATTATACATTGCATACATTGTGCTGGGGCTGTTGCATTTCAGAGTATGTCTGACTTCTGGGGTAAATGAACTCAGCCTAGTATAACACACAAGCATAACTGGGGAAAACTCCAAAGAAGGGTGCCATACCTGCTCTTTGGGATAATATTAGTCTATGGAGGAATCTTCAGTAGCATACCTCATATTAGTGACAGGAGGATGTTGAAGCCATGATCATGAGGGCCACTGCAGAGCTACCAAGAGAATTCATGCTTCTCTCTCTGGGCTGCGTTCCACATTGGATTCAAACACACACTTACATAATTCCTTAAGCACTTTTCCTCAGGAAGATCTTTGCTGCCATCTTAAAACGCACTCCACTTCTTGGAAAAATGAAATATAGATGGACAAACCCTCAGTTCCTCGATTTTGACCGAGAGAGTGGGTCTACTTAGTATGTACACTTCAGACTGCTACACTATCTTTCCGGGCCTCTGAACATTTCACCAAATAACCCTTACTTATTTAAAATATGTCATTTAATTTTGTATTTCTTAATATTAGTAGTGCTTATTATAGTTTGAAACAATTCTTTGTACTCTGTAAGTTATTTAACCAATATGGAGACGTTTATTTTGAAAGGCGGCTGAACAGAAATGCACGGAGTGCACGTTGCTGTAAATTTGGTTGTTTGATTTGCTTATATGGATGTAAATTCATTGCAGATTCCAATTTTGTTTATTTATCTGTCGTTCTAGCTCTTACGTTGTTGTGTAGTCAAGGTGGACAATAAACCCCAACAAAGACAGTGTAACATCAGTGCATGAGATAAATGCTTAAATCCATTTATTCAACGGGGAAACATATTTTACGAGGTGGCTAATTCATTTAAATTTGTATGACCTCACTCGTACAAACTCATACGATTTATGAATTGGCATTTTACGGGATGCCAATTCATATGAATTTGTACAATGACCTAATCTTAACCCCGCCCCTAAACCTACCCATCATGTGGTTTTAGATAAAGCATACAAAATCGTACGAGTGAGGTCGTGCAAATAGTACGAATTGGCACCAATTTGACAAATACACCTCGTACGAATATTATCAGATCTCAAGCACCACCTTGGCAGTCAGAAGATGCAAAACATAACTAGGTAATATTAGAAAGCGAAAAATTGCACTGCAAAAAATGCTAAGACAATACTTTTTGTCTTATTTCCAGCCAAAATATCTAGAAATTTTGCCGATAGGGTAAGCAAAATATTCTTATTTGAGACAGAAAACAATATTATTTTGCTTACCCCATTGGCAGATTATTTTGCTTGTTTCAAGTAAAAACTCACTTTCTGAAAACAAGACAGTAATTGTTTCTTGTCTAGAAAATCCTTCTTGATTTGAGAATTTGTAGATATTTTGGCTGGAAATAAGACAAAAAATCTTGTCTCAGAAAGCATTTTTTGCAGTGTGTGTGCGTTTGTGCATGTGTGTGTTTCCACGGTTTCATGTACACTGACATCTGAACGTAGAATGTGTTTATTAGAACATTATTTTGATTATTTTGTTTGTGTCTGCTTGAAAAAAATGCACAGTCCTAAGGAATAATTCAGCGCATCATAGATTTACAATAGATACACCCCAATGATGAATTATTATTGGGCAATAACTTACAGAGACTGAATCGTTGAGCACTGACAGGCCCTGTAAGGTTTTGACTTTGTTTTGAGCAACACCTGCCAAATACTATCAACACAGCATCTCCCTTGTATTGTTTAAAGCGATTTTTCTTTGCAAGTATTCATGTCCGGCGTTGTTGCGTCCTCCCTAAAATTTTGCGACAAGGCAAAACACTTGTGCATTCCGACTGTGGACATTGACCTTGGCAGTTAGCAGCTCCAGTGCAGGGGAGTAACACCGCCACTCCCAGCCTCCCTACCCCAAAACACACACAAACATAAACACAAGCCACACACACGCATCCACAAATACAACACATAAACAGCTGCAAGACATCTTGATAATATCTGACAGCCGATCCATTCCAGGTCAGCATTCATCCCAGACTGCACTCCATGCCCTCGTCTCTTTCCTCACTTGTGTCCGTGTCCCTTGTGACACAGCAACCATCCAACAGGTCAGATGCACAGACATAACTGTATATGATTATCTAAACAATAAGCTATGTCTTCTCTAACCAACAGATTTGTCTCATGCATTCCAATGTATTGTGTGTGTCAGGCTTCCTCTTTTAAAAACAGAGTCCTTAAGCAGCGTTTATAACCACACCATCCATCTATATTAAACAGTTTGTCAGTTATAAAGTCTTTCATGAGGTGTTATGTTTTTATTAAGTGACTCCACAATGTTTGACCCAAAAGCTGCCTAACTGGATCATTTGTATTCAAGTCATGTATTCAAGTCAGTTAATCATAGATTTTTTTTGTTATTCTAATTCATCTTTTTATTTTTTTACCAGGGTCGTCACTTAAAATTTTTTCCCGTCCCAGAGTTTAGTTCTGGCCTGGAATCGCCATTTATTAGCTGCCACGTTGCAGTGAGTGTGTCGTTGAAGTACATGTAAGATTAAGTGTGTGTGCAGTTGCTGTTATCTGTCATCTTGCGAGTTGGGTGACCGCCTCTCCCTTTTGTTTGTGAGTGTGTATCTCAGTATTAGTGTGTGTGTGTGTGTGTGTGTGTGCGCGCTTGAGCTCTAAGTCGGATGTGGACATGTGAGTGTCCAGTTTCCAGTAACCTTTGACCCTATACAGCTAATTAGTGATATCCCCACTAACACCACTGAGAGCTTCACATTCTGCGGCATTTGTTCAATCATTTTTCATTTACAAAGACTGCTGCTCACCTGTTGCTGTCTGTCACCGTTACACCAGAGAAACTGAAAGACAAATGAAATGCAGTTAGTGATTAGACTAAATAGATATCATATATGGTCATTATTTCCATACATTAAAAATGCATGCAAAATGTGTATTTTGCAATGCCTGTGTCATGATTTTATTTATATAATTAAGATTTAATTTTATTTATATTAATAATAATAATTTATTTAAAATTTAAGCTACTGCATTACAAAATGTGTCTGTATTTATATATATATATATATATATATATATATATATATATATATAGTTATTATTTGTTTTAAGTTATTTTAAGAAAAATAATTAAAAGATTTTTATAGTTGATTGCTCAGTGCATGTATTTTAACCAGCAGCATATGGTTATGGACATTTATTATTATTAATAACATATATGAGCTGTTCTGTTTTAGTCTGTCTGTTTACCTTTCTAGGTTTTAGTGTCAGGGAAGATGAGAGAGCTCAGTCTGAGAGTGACTGTGGAAAACAGTGGCTATTTTAAGCTCTTCACATAATGCTGCTTCAGGACAGGACGATTAATCTTATATCCCGCTTTTATTTTCTTTTGACTGGCCCACCCACCAAGGAGGAACAGTGAGAAAGACTCATAGCCAGAAATACTGTTTAGCCCTGTTGCCATATCCTTATACTTTTTATATACCTGCACGGAGCATCAGTAAAGGTTCTTTCAAGTACATCAGTTTAAGATAATTGAAAACAACTCTCTTTGATTTATCACACCTGTAATCTGTGTAAAACCTGATAGCCACTGCAAGAAACAAGATCTGTCCATTCATCTGTCAGGTTAAGAACTATGGCAAGGTTAAAATACCTTTGGTAATTTGCTGTGGTAGAGAGAGAGGAGGGATGCTGTTTGTGAGACACTGGAACTCTGAGGTGTCAGAGGGCAGATCTCTGGAGATTTGCTCTTCTTCTTTAGTAATCTCTAAACTTGCAGTTAGCACGTGGACGTCTCGTTCTTTTTGTAATTTTACACATTCGTTTAATCTGTTCGTCACTAGAACTAGGGGCATCTAAGGATGATGGGCACTAACTAGCATGCTGAGAGGAGAGCAGATGCTCCGCGTGTGTCGTAGCAATCATCACCTGATTTAAAACCACTCTTGAGTCGCCTTCAGCCGCGCCACTTAGAGCTCGCACAGTTCGGGATGTTTTGGCTTGAATTAGTCGGTTGTATTAGAGACCGGTGTGGGGTACCATTAAAAAAGCAAAACATGGGGTTTGGGGACGCGGCGTATCCATTTCACGTGCCCCTCCGGAGGCGCCAGTGGGCCATTTGAGACGCTTCTCGTGGGATCCTATTAGAGGGCATCGGTGCTGAAAGCTGCACGGACTCTCCCATGAGCAATGCGCGATTATGCGTGGGGTCACCACTGTACTATTTTATGAATCCCTCTGTTCCAGTGCGCGCACAACCGTTATTTCCGTTCAGAGACCCACCATTAAAAATCCTGAGTCAAATGCCACCTGACAACTCCAAGGAATTCAGAGAGCCTGCGCAAGTGATGCTCATTTACGACTGTGTCAGCGGTTATAAAATATAAATGTGTAGCTATTCTACTATTTCCAACAAATAATACGGAATTTAAATTCAGAATTAAAAATTCAGAATTTAATTTTAATGCAATGTTTTAAGTATTATTATTATTATTATTTTTATTCAAACGTTTTTGGGGGGAAATTCTAGGCCTATTTGCTAAACTATTTGATGACATTTCTTGTCAAAATTTCTTAACATAAACTTGGGGGAGAATGTTTTTACTCACAGCTGTAGGAAGAGGCTGAATTGTGCTATGAAAAAAATGTATGTATCTTTTATTGGAAACGTTTACACTTCTACTAGCATTTTTTAAAAACAACAAATATTTATTCTGTTTATTAAATAGAGGCTTATTGTAGTTTCATTGTCATTGAATAACTGTAATATTCAAAGCCTATAATTTAACCTACTAAATAATAATTTTATTTAAATTAAGAACAATTTTAACTATGCTTATACTATAATATGATATAAACTAGCACACCGAGTAGACTAAAATAGACTAGAATAGACTAAAAATGCACCGTGATTTAAAACTTACAATTTGTATCTAAATATTTATGTTTCTGTATACATGCATGCGCGATAAATGATCATATAAAACTATATCACTGCAAACCTGCTGCACTGTTGTGATAATCTGTGCAGGTTTAGTGTTTGTTTCCACTACTAGGAGTAAGTTGCCGCGTGCGGGGGTGACGCCCCTGAGCGCGAGAGATAAATGCAAAGATCCTTTGGCTCTTGAGTTACAAGTTACGCTCATCCTCAGCTCGCGCATGACGCGTTTCTGCTCCGAAGGCAGTCGCGTTATCTCCAGGTCCATTTATAGAACCACAAATTTGCATCTCCTCATACTTACTTTTCTCTACCACATCCTCGTCTCCAGCTCAACATGTCCACCGGCTCCATCAGCGATGTGGACGAATTTCACGAGTCTGAACTGCTGGATGGTCTTTTGAAATTCGGTTCCGGTAAAGATCCGGGGACATCAAACGAAAGCACGGAGGACAGTTCCAACTGCGAAGGGGCATCGGTTACAGAATGTACGGGGAAAAGGCGCAAATCAGCCGCCATGCGTAAATCGGCGCCTAATGGTGTGGCCCAAGAGGGCAAGCAGGTCCAGAGGAACGCGGCGAACGCGCGCGAGAGGGCGAGGATGCGCGTGCTGAGTAAAGCCTTCTCCCGGTTGAAGACAACGTTACCGTGGGTTCCGCCGGACACCAAACTCTCCAAACTGGACACGCTACGGCTGGCCTCCAGCTACATCGCGCACCTGCGACAGATACTTGCCAACGACAAATACGAGAATGGCTACATACATCCAGTCAACCTGGTGAGAGACCTTCAAAACTTTTTGATAAAGAAAATAATCAAGGAAGATGCGTTAACGGGCTATCCAGTATGTACAATATAGGCTAACAGATTTTCCTTATTATAAGGAAATAATAAATTGGCTGGTTCCAGCTGACAGTGATTTCTGTCATTTCTACGTTTTTTATGAGTTTTTTACATTTACATTCGATTTTATTAAATGCTCCAAAAGTTGACTTTGGCAACACTTAGCTGCAAACTGGCAACAGAAAATAAACCTTTTTTTTTCAATTTTAGGGCGTTGAATTGTTTTTAATTTACTTTAATAGAACTGAAAACAGAAATACAATTTTACAGTATAAATGGTAAAGTATCTGGGCTAAAATACTAAAGTCATGCTCTGGACATGATGTGCCACTTGTCCGATACAACCTTGCCTTTTATTTTAATAGTTAGACTGTAGTCCTGAATAAAAGGTATGTTATATCCTAGCTACAGTAGGTTATGTTCACTATACATAAATTTAAAAAGCAAACATAAGTTATCAGTTCACAGTTATTTGGTGTGTTTACCAATTTTAACAGAACTTTCATTTATATTTGTTTTTCCACAGACGTGGCCATTTATGGTGGCGGGCAAACCTGAAAATGAACTTAAAGAAATGCTGAACTCTACACGTTTATGTGGGACTACAGCTTCCTGAGACACCAGATGGACTTAAAACATGGACCTATTTTAAATATTTTAATTAAAAAAAAGAATTACACGTCATCTCCTATCTAAACACACGAGTGGGAATAACTGGGGACAACTTCCTCACTCGCATTCCTGTAAAGAGATATTGATATCTATTTAAATATTCACACGTGGGCCTTGCTGGTTCAAGGCAACGTGTGATTTTACGCAACTGTTTTTATAAAGATACTGTCATCACTATTTTTTATTAAAAAAACACGAGAATCATTATACGTAGGGCTTTGGAGACGCAGAGTGTCATAACATCACGCGCCTTTGCTGTTGGCATAGAATAGGCTAATTGTAAATAAAAAATGTTATAGTTTCAAGTGGTGCACGTTTACCTCTTTGATCGAGCATGGACAGAGAGTTCATGTTTATCTACTTTGCTTTGACCTGTGTGAACCTTGTAATCATTTCGCCCCACCTTTTTCTCTCGAGATCTTTGGCGAGAAGACATGTCACCCTGTCACCCAGCCTGCAGAACACCCTGTCACCCAGCCTGCAGAAGATAACATGATTAATTCCCTTAATCGGAAGAAACGTAAACCTTCTCTTTATCATGATATATCTGTCATCAGATAAGCGTCGCTTTAACCGTTTTGGAAATCAGAGCGAGCTCTTCTGACTTAACAGAGATCGAGAGACTCCTCCAAAAACTTATTTTTTTAAGTAGCGAGGCCAGAAAAAATGCAGGCTGACGTGGTCCGTGTTTAAGGTCAGTTGTTTTTAGACCAGTAAATCGCGCGGCTCTTAATCTCACTGTGCAGCCGTTGTTTAATTTCGCGCGGGGTTGTGACCGTTATGTTTATAGCGCGCGGACAGATATTTATGCGTCACTCCTCTGAGGGGCGCGAGAGCATGAGTTACCCGGATTTACCGATGATGGGACGCCCGATGTCACAGCCACGCCGCGGACTTACAGCTTAGAAAAACACTGCCCCCGCGTATATAACCGTATTCCACATTAAACTAGTCATCACTGTTCTCGCGCAGAATTAGAGAAATCCGCGCGGTGAGACAAAACGGTTTGATGGCGCAAGACAATAACAAGCCCGCCGCCATCATCCATCACGCGCTGTTATTGTAAGGAGAGGCTGAGGGGTGATCTGTGCGAGACTGAGAGCGAGGGAGGCTTATGCACACACACACACACACACACACACGCTTGGGCAATAAAGCAGTTCTAAACATTGTGAAATCTTCTGATAAGTCTTAAAACGAGATAGGATAATAGGAATATTTTTACACTCACACTTTTAAGGCCTTGGGGTTTTAAATGGAATGTTTCCGTTTCTATTTGGATATAAGCGTATACATTGTTTTTTTCTTTTTATTATTATGTTTGGACTTCTTTCACCAACAATGTTAGGCATTATTTAAGCATTTTAATGGCAAATTCATACTGGCCTATTTATTAGCCTTTTAAAATAGAGCCAATGTACAGGCCTATATACTCAAGGCTGTTGGTTTCCCTCAGAAATATCCTTTTGCTTTTTAGCATGATGGTTTATGATTAATGCTATTTTGCGTTCAGTTTCACTTAAATCAGAGGCGATTAAATATCAAACGGAAAAACTAATGTTTGCTAGCAATTCGTCAAAAAAATAAACTCAATAGTGTTTAGTAGTCTGTATTTAGCTATTTAGCTTAAAACTGAATGGTTGACTGTGCAATTTAGCTATGGGCTATCGTAAAACAAAACATAAAATTTCAGGTAAGACTATTGTTAGGCCCCAATATAATTCTTTCTTGTTTTTGGATTATTTAGTTAATGCATATTAAATAACAAATATTGTTCTTTATATCCACTGGCAAAAAGGCTACAGGTATAGGCTAGCTGTAGTCTGTTATTTATTTAGCAACAATTGGAGCTTGAAGATTTCTGTGACAATCGATATTTCTATTTTTTATTTTATTTTTAGACCTTTTTACACCAAACTTTTATTTTTTATTTCTCGAGCGTTCTTTTATATATAGGCCTAGGCTAGAAAACTGTCCCAATCTGCTGCAATTAAAGAAGCATTTTCTGTGTATACTTTTAAAGGCACTCCAGAGAATGTAAAAATATTTATATCTCACGCTTAAGGGACATCTTTTTCTCACGGACGCCGGAAAGCTCCCCTCACCTCCCTTCAGATAATAATATAGAAAGATCTTTTCTATACCCTTCTTCGTCTTCTTTTTCTGTCATCAACTGAAAATGAAAAGAAAGTCTTTTTATTATTATTATTTGAAGGAGTGCCCCTTACTTCCTGTCCGAAGCGCACGTTCATCGTATATATACATATCAGCACGGATAAGTCAAGGCGCTCCATCACCGCGAGACCACCGCAGAGAACACTGAACACTGGCCGGGTCAGCTGCGCTCTGCCCGGCAGCGGGAGGAGGAGGAGGAGGCAGGGAGGGTCGGTCATTAGAAAGATAAAGTGGGCCCTGGATTCCCATGCGCTGCGAGAATATGGCTAATTGTTTTGTTGGACGGCTGCCCAAAGCTCTCTTTTATAGTCCTAAAGTCTCTTGAGAGGGAACATTGGCATGTGGTCTAGATGCACATAACTAAAAACTGCCAGATAAGAGTGCGTGTGTGTCAGCTAAAGTTTATGATGAGTCTTAGACGTTGGTTTTAAACGGCTAATGTTAAACCGCTCGTGTCTGGATTGCATCTGAGCTGGTACGTCACCCTTCACTCAAAACTCCGTTCCTTTAAAAGTTTTTCCAGTGGCTTAACAACTTTATTTATACTTGACATAAAACAACACAGAAACTAAATGGCCAAAACCCTTTAAAACGTTCTTTTGAATGTGGGAGAAAATGCATCAATCATGACACAATAGGTTTCAGCACCAGACACTGAACAGCGACTGAAGTGCTCATGAGTCTCACTACCCTGCGACCCAGTTGCACGGCAGGTCGTCACAATATCACGAAATTAGCCTAAAATCTATTAATTCGTGTCAGGGACACGAATATTTTATTATTTTCGTGACTCCAGCACGAATGTAATACTAGGATCCTTTGGATACATTGGATGCATCCTTTCGTGCTGGACTGGAAAGTCGAGTAAGAATCGTCTTGACACGAAAAAAAACGTGCGACTGGGCTGACTGTAGACTACGTCAGAGACGAAAACCAACACTGCAGCATTATGTAAGTTTTTCATTTTGCAGGCTTTATTAGGACCAAGTGCACCATAGAGTAAAGACACTAATAAATGTAAGAGTTTGTTTCACTGTAGGTATGCTGGTGCAAGCCTAATTCAACCAACTAAAAATAACTAGCTTTTAGAAGAAGTTTAATTGTCCTTTACATTTGAAATAAATCCAAACTGGCAAATTGCAAAGATGTGTTGATTGCCACTTTTTTGGACCACATTGAATTATTACTGATGAAGTTAAAACTCTAAAAACCCTAAGACTCTAAAAAAAAACAATTAATAAATTTAAAAAAGAAAGAAAAAAAAGAAAGAAAAAAAAGATGAATATCCTGTTTTTTTTCTTCATTATTAGGCCTATCTCTTATATCAATGGTGTTTTTAAGACAGCTTAATGAATATTATTTGCAAACACTTCAGGTTTTTACAAACATTGAGATTATTTTGGGGGGATTGTTCATAGACCGTTTATGAGTTATAAAATAATACACTGATAACTGGAATATTTATTTTTTTAAAAAGAAAGAAAAAAAACTTGCTAATTAGTTGTAAAATTTACTATTAATTTATAAAAGTAAATTTTACATTATATTTATATATAATATATAATTTTCCCATTAACTTTAATAATGTATTTGCGTTCTTACCTTCTATTTTATTATTATTTTTTTATCCTTACGGCAATGTGTCGTGCAACGTTCAGTGCTGGACCCACTTTCATGCGGACATGCAATATTTCAGCTAAATGTCGACCATGTCCTGCAGAGGGAGCTATAGTACAGATGTTCACAGAATGTCTAAATTGTGTTAACAAGAGTTATAAAAAATGGCCATAGGGTGGCAGTAAGACTGCAGACAATCAACTAATCTCTTATTTCTTTTAGCTTGGCTTACCATGGCAATCGTGCATGCAAGCATATCAGCATATCTTTTATAAAATGAATAATTTCAGAAGCTGTAAAGTCACACATAAAAAAAGAGTATCTACATGCTTGTAGAAGTCACCATAAAATAAAATCTAGTCTATGTATGCACTGTCACTAATGTATTTGTGTGCCTGTGTCTGGTGTATCAAGGCTAAACTACTTACATTTGAGTGAAATTGACCAGCTTCTGAACTGCCCCAGCCACCATATGCATGCACAGCCTGAAGAGCTTTAAATTCAACCCAGAAGTCTACTGCACATTAAAAACACACAAATACTGTCCTTCATCTCTTAAGTATTTCATTAGAATGAGTATTTTAAATTGAAGTGAATGTGTGTGTGTGTGTGTGTTTTGACTCATTTGGATAAGTGTGCAGCCAGGGGTGGATCATAGTGAAGTTTTATAAACTGTGTCATGATGAAAGTGCAGCAAATAAATGGCTCAAAGTATCACACAAGGTAAATGTTACAGGAACCCGACCGTGAGCGTGTGTACAGGGTGTGAAATGTTTGTGCAGGTGGGGGTGATTACCGATTGAGTGGTGCGGTAAAACAGTAATTCACTGCGAATCCTGTCCTTTGAAAATAAGCAGGTGTTTTTAAATGTATGAAAGATTTTTGAGGTAATATTATGGGTTCAATACAAGTTCAGCTGGCAGACTTTGTTTTATTACAGCAAAATTGTTTGTCCCTTATTGTCTTTAAAAGTAGACACATTTTATGTTGCTTTTAGAAACTTGAAAATAAAAGTGAATGAGGGCAATTTCAATTGCTTAACATTAATTTTTCTGTGCATCATTTGAGGTGTTTAATTCAAATTCCGCTTAATTACACATCTATTAGCCAAGCATTCACATAATGCTTCTCATAACAATTTTACATCTGATCAGTTTTTGCTTTCCTTTCTTCATTAACTGAATACATGATATTTACAAACATATATGCATAATTGTACAGCTGTGTGTTATGGACATTACTTTAACACACTATGAAAATCACGATGAACAAATACTTCCTATTGTAGTTGTTTTGATTCCAACTGGCCTTAGTCCCAGATTTTAGAACCCAGAATATTCCTTAAAATACTTGTTTGTCTTTCTCATTTCTCTCTGTCCAGTCTGCATGCCTACAAAGTTCGTAAATATGACTTTATCTAGCACTATAACAACTACTGTGTTTTTGCACCCACTTTCTTTAACTATAATTCAGCTGTGTGTGTGCATATGTTACGGTGTGTGCTGCTCTCTGCCAAAGTGTACACCTCCCTGATAGCCACACGGATCCAATTAAAGCTGGAATTCCCAAACCTAAAGACTGGAATCATTCATGTCTCCACCTCCGTGATATTCCAGGGTGTCCCCAACCATGTGCTCTGTGTTTGTACGTGTGCATAGAAGCGTCAAGTCTACATGTGTTTGAGAGTACTTCTGCATAAGCATGCAAACGTGTGTGTGTGTGTGTGTGTGTGTGTGTGTGAGGGGAATTCTGAAGATAATTGAGAGCGGGTGAGGTTCCCACTCTCCAGCAATGAACGCTGTAATAAGACTGTGTTTGGGCTGAGACAGGGAGAATGTCTGATTTTAGCGTTCCTTTAAACAAAAGTGAACAGTGCTTTCATTCAAAACAGATGGCGAAGGTCAAATTCGAGGAAACAGTGACAGGAGTGAGTGAGGTAGAAAAAGCGACAGAGAGAGACAGAGAGGGAGGAGGACAATAGAGAGACAGATTGAAGAAGAGGTAGCGGGGAAGTGAGGTGAGGTACTAAGGACAAGAGAAAATTAGTGAAAAATAGGGAAAAATAAACTCAGCTGGACTTTTTGATCCTTTGTTGAATGAGTATGTTTATCCACTGTACCTGGATAAATGATAGATATAACCCTGATTAGCTTATTTTTTTTACTTTATAGCCTATATATATATTTTTAGAATATATGTCTTTTCATTTATATTGAATCCGTAGGCTTTTATGTTGCCTTGGCATACTGATGTCTGTATGCATTTTAAATGATGCGACGTGACTTTGTACAAACTAAACTCTCAGTTCCTCCAATGAGGTGAGGTAAGGTACTCAGGAAAAGAAAAAATCAGTGAAAAATAGCAGTTAAAAATAAACTCAGCTGGACTCTCTGATCCTTTGTGGGATGGGAATGTTTATTCACTGTAGCTGGATAAATGAGAGAGATATAAACCCTGATTAGTCAAACACTTAGCTAATCACAAAGTTAAAATCATGCTTTTTTTATTTTATATTTATAATACGTTTTTTTCATTTATTTTAACTTGTGTTTTAACCATAGGCTTTTATTAGTATTGATGTTTGTATGCATTGTAAATCATAGTCATCATGACTTTTTACTAACTAACCCATCATTATTAGTTCCTCGATTGAGTGCTTCAAGTATTCATACTTGCTTCACTGCGTCTCCGTTTGTCCACCCATGAGGCCACGATGCCCTTCCGGAGCGGCCAAGGATCACTTTTCACGCGACACCGGATAACAGTCTCCCTCCCGCTATTAATATTTAATCAAGCAGCGCGCCCGCTGCGGACAAATGATTTTTTATTTCTGACTGACGGCGGCCGCGGGCTAGAATTACACGCGTCACGCGGGAACGAGCCTCGTGCCTCAGTGTTTCTGGCACGGCGCACATAATCCACGCCAGTGCACGCGCTTGCCGCCAAAAAACCATCAAGCGTTGCGCTGCAAGCACGAGGAGGACGCGACAGTTTCATTAATTCGGGATTACGGAGACATTTCGTCTAATTTATATGGATTAAATTTGGTCTACTTATTGCCTCTTACCTGCTCATTGACATTGGAGATGTGTAGAGAGGTCTTTGAGAGGTAAATTGACCTTGTTAATAGTTGGCAGCTGGCATAAATGGGCCCTATAAATCAGGATGTACAGTATTATATTTTTCTTAAATGAAAAATGAATAGAGGAATAAATTTAAAACGTGAAAAAAAACCTAAAAAAATTAGTCCAACCAAAAAAAAAAATATTTTTTTACCACAACAGCAGATTTGTTGTCTGAATAACAGTGTCATATAGGTTATTTACATCAACATATTTACCATTGGGCATATTCCAAACAGAAGTGAGCTTCCCTATGCCCTACTCTTTTGAAGGCCTTTGAAGTGTGTTCTTTTAAGGGTGTAGGGCATTTCTGTCTTATATATAAGCTTTTGGACTTCCTTGATGAAGGAAGAGACGTATCAAATGTTGACAACTCTTTGACAATGCTGTACGTGCAGCATTCAACTCTCCAACAGTTGTTGCAAATAAATATTACAACACATTATTTTATTAGCCAATGTGACTTATATATATTTCTTAAATATATTTCATTTAAAAGTTTATTTTGGCGGGTATGTCTCTGGGCTAAGACCCCTATGTTTTTTTATATATATATAATATTTTTCTTAAATATGTACATGCACCATCTACTATAGTAGAGAACATTATATATATATCAGTGACATGCACACACATAAACAAAACTACGGTGGCCGAGAGAGCTCAACGTGCTGCAAATTTAATAAAACACATGCAAACAGAAAAAAATGACAACACATTAAGAAAACATCTTCATCAGTTTGACACAGGCGCTGATTCTCGCAACGTAAACAAACACACAAATGTGCTGCAAACACAGAAACGCGCTGCAAACACACAAACACGGTGCAAACACAGAAACGCGCTGCAAACACACATATACGGTGCAAACACAGAAACGTGCTGTAAATGTATGATCAGGTTGTTAAAATAAAAACAAAAAACTCACCTTTTAGTTCAGCGACAACACCTCTGCTCTGACCAAAAGCCACAGAACAAATAATCAGGTCCCAGATGGGTTCGTCACTTTTTCAGCTCTGTGTTTTCTTCTGTTTGCAACGTGTTGAGCTCTCTCGGCCATCGTATATTTAAGGTATTTTATATAAAAACCGGGATGCTTGTGACTGTCCCAATGACTGCAGAGTAATGAACACTGTACAGAAAAGTATGAAAGACTTCATGAAAAATAGTCCATCTGCCATCGGTTTTCATACAAAATATCTTAAATTGTGTGGTGAACAAAGCTTTTACAGGTTTGAAATGACATGGTGGTAAGTGGTTAATAGAGTAACCCTTTAAACAGACCTGCTCAACATTTCAATACAGCCTAAAGAAGTAAATTGTCTGAGTTGGCATGATTATTTTGTAACCCTAAACCTACATTTGTAAATTTGATACGTTTGGCATCCAGTGTTAAATTTAACTGTACAGATACATTATGTTATATTATCTTAATTATAAACACACTGTTTTATAGTGCTATTTTACCGTTTTCAGCACTTTGTTATTCTTCTCATTATTTCTTTACAGTAGCTAATGAACTCGCACATTCAGAGAAAACGACTTACTTCTGCATTAAAAAAAGAGGTGGATAAATTAATGTTAAGAACATTTCTAAAATAAAAGAGGAATGAGATGGATTTTGTGTGTAATAATTACAATACAAATGTTACTTGTGATCAACTTTTTCTTGAAGGTAAGGGATGTGTTTTTAGAGCATGATTGTAAATCGCCACCTCCTTTCTGATCAAAACAGATGTTCTTCTTTTCGTTCAACAGATTGGAAAGAAGAAAGATGTTGTGAGTAAGAGATGTTTTGTGTAAACTACCTGCAATCTATATTTAAAAGAACTGGTAATTGTATGCACTCACAATACAGATTGAACTAGAAAATAATTAACATGGTTGCCTGCTTTTTGCATACTGAGGCTAATCAGTCGTTCTTTTCAAATCAAGCTGCATTTGTGTATTAAATGGTAAAAATGCTTGCAATTCAGTGTTTCTCACATTCAGATGAAAGCGCTGTATGTGCCGAGGCAAAGGTTACGTTCCAAACCGCCAACAAACAATACTATAGGTGTGTTATCTGTAAGAGAAGGCCACTCAAACGAACAAAAGCCTGTGTGATGATGCATTTCACAAACAGCAGATGAATAGTAGTGTTTATTCAAACGAGCACCATTCGGAATAAAACAAATTCATCATGTCCATGTGTCGAGGAGGCATAAAACTCTACCCTCATGCAAAGGTCACTGTAAAATGTACAGGTATCTTTATTGCAGAGAAGATCAAATTCTTTTCAAACGTTTATGTCTTTTTATTCTCTGTATAATCTTTTCATGTCTTATTGCACCCTCCCCTTTTATATATTTTAGTATGTAACAATTCGAATCTCGTTTCCCTGGTTATTGTGTCGTGATCGTTTGGTTATGGTTGGCTTTCTTGCTGCGTCAGAAGCATCCGTAAACATCATTTACAACGATAGGTCCACATGAGTCACCATATACATCACAGGTCGGTGTCGCTCCATGTGTCATTCTCCCTTAGAAAATCGTTAAACGTTTTTTAAAAACCGCATCGATAAAAAAACAACACCAGCAAGGAAATCCAACTTAAAAATGCAATAGTGTGCTAGATCATGAGAGAGTCTTGCCGTTAGAAACGGCTGGCGCCAGTGTCCCGCGTATTGTTCGCGTGCGCTCCTGTCCGCCGGAAAAGTCGTTACGCAAGGAAAAAATCGCGATCATCCTGGCATTGTAACGCTGTCTTTTGCAGGAGAAGGCAGAAAACGTGTCTTCTCTCTCCGGGGCGACCTCATACAGTCGTGACCCGCATCACCACCTCGCGGTTGGTGGCGGTGCCGAGCCGCGTGTCGGTGGGCCGCAGCTGGCTGAGGATGTGGAGGATGGTGTAACCGCAGTGGTGGTTGAGGATAGTCCTTAACCGGCGCACTCGCTGGCCCCCCCTGCTGCCGCTGGCCAGGCCGTGCCGGTTACTGCGTGAGCCGCGGCTGCCCGCCTTACTGCTGGAGCTCACCGGGTCTCCCAAGTCCTTTGACTTCTCATAGTTCAATACTTTCCACTGCTGGTTTACAGCTTGCCATCGCTTGAAGATTCTATACACGGATGAGCCCTCGTGGATTATAAGACCTGCGAGGAATTAGAGATTAGTAGATGTTACTGATTCATTCGTGAACATGTAAAAGCTCTCTTACGCTTTACACAGAGCCTCTCATCTAGGTTGGTATTATTTTATAATATATTATAAAATACATTACAAACAAACGTCAAGGTCATATAGTACTGACAGTTTCTAATATTAATATAATAATAATTAATATAATATTCTATATGATATTTGTAAATCTGTAAAACAAAATAAATAAATAAATATTGCATTGCTTTTTCTATTTATTTTACATAATGCTGTATCATATGAATTAACATCAGTAACATTTCATGTTCATGTGTTATGAATGTAAAAGTGTTATTCTAAAAGTAACATATAAACATAAAAGATATTAATATCTATCTATATCTAATTTTACATGTATATAAACAATTTCTTAATATACACACATGTTTTATCATTTATATTAATTATATTAATATTGTCTGTTTACAATATACTTTATGTATAATTTATATAAACCTTTTTTTTAATAAAATAAAAATGTATAAATAATAATAGTAGTTTATTAAATAAATGAATCTATCTATCTATCTATCTGTCTGTCTGTCTGTCTGTCTGTATCTACTTTTATAATACATAAATAATTTCTTAATAATAAATGTTTAATTTAATATATAATTAATAATATTATAATTTATCATTATAATTTAATATTATAATTAACTTTATTTTGCAATAACAATCTGCTAGCTGGACATTATCCCGCATGGTTTCTTGCCCAAAAGTAAATAATAAAACATAAATAAATAAAATAATACAATAATACAAATTTTTAATAACCGGGGAGTCAGTCGAGTCATCTTCTAACCACTGCTTTTGCTTTTCCCATACGTGTTGAATTTAATGTTGAAGCCCTCCATTTTTACTCGCGGTTAAGCATCTTTTAAGCCACAGGACAGTGTCAAACTGTCAGTGATATAATAACTAACAGTCAAGATGACTCGTAGCACCCGGATGAGCCTGTGTTATTAGTTTTACCGGTTGTTATCTGGGAATAACAAACCTTGGAATGTGGCGACTGACCAATCAGAATCGAGAATTCCACGAAGCCGTGTAATAACAATTGTTAATAAATAATTTTGTAATATTCTCATAATTTCCCTAAAACAAATGTACTCATAATCAATTCATGCAATTTAAAATATGAACGTGACCAGCTATTAGGTTGTTTTGAGCCAGCGGTTAGGTGTTTAAAAGGTGTTTAAGGGGTTAAATGTTTAACCCAGCCTTGAAGAGTAACTCAACAATTGGACCAAAACAACCCAAAAGGCTGTATTTATCCATATTTTACCCAGCGTTGGGCTGTATTTACCCAGCATTTTTTAAAGTATATATGTATATGTAAATGTTTGCAATAATCAAAAATGTTCATAGTTTGGTTTATAATGCTAAATCCCCATAAAGAGAGGTCCTAAATGTTAAAAAGGGATAAATTTTAAAAAGGGGTTTTGCTTCTCACCTATGCACACAATGTCCATAAAGCCATACATGCCGTAGCAGATCTGGAAGAGCAGGTCCTGGCGCTGCCACTTGGCAGACGGGCTGAGAGAAGACCACACCAGCCACGAGATACTGGCGATGAGGAAGAGTGAGCCCAGGATAATGGCGGCGATCTGCACCTTCTCAATCACCGTCAGAGAAATGGCCTGCCACTGATACACACAACATTAAAAACAGTGAGATGGCTTCTTCTTGCTTTGCTTGTAGAAGTCTATAAATAGCCGCTAGCCAGTGCTTCGCTCTGACCCAGATACTCTGCGGTCTGAGACTGACGCTTTACCTGCAGCGGGTTCTTGGTGCTGATGGCCAGGACTTGGTACTTGAAGTAGCAGAGCTCACAGCTCCAGGAGCCTCTCTCGCTGATCCAGCGAATCAGACAGGGCTGGTGGGTGCAGCGCACGGAGCCGTCGCAGCGGCATGGGCTCAACAGCTCCCCCTGCAGACAGGGGAGAATGACATCTGATGATCAAGAATCAAAAAAATCATGCAGCTTACTCTTTTAATAAAGCATGGCCCTGAGAACAGTTCATTTCTTTGACTTTCATCAAATATGATAGCTTTCTCTGTCTGTGAGATGGCTTCTTTCCATATCTCCAAGGCTGTGGGGAGGAAGAAATATAATTAACAAATAATATCACAGTTTAACCATTAAAGTTAAATCTTTGATTAATACTACATAATTTTTTCCAGCTTAATATTTGCTTTTACTTAATGATCAGGAGATTTAATATAAAGTTGTATTTAACCAGTGGTGTTACTGTTAACTAGATATTAAATATTAAAATGATTGGTAATTGAAATAAAACCGTAAAGACATAAAATATTAATATTAAGTGAAAAATGTAAGCCTTAATGAGAATTAGTAATAAATTTTAAACAAATTAATATTATTTTAACTGAAAAAATAACTAAAAAAATTATTTAAGCTATATATAAATATTAAAAAAGGAAACATGTGCATAGAAAAATTATTAAAGTTAAAACGAAAAGCTTTATATTAACAAACGTTAAGAAAAACTATTATTCTGAGCTTAACTGAAATTAAAACTAAAATAAAACTAATTCAAAAGTTTATTATATATTATAATTGTATACAACCAGTTTGGATTAAAACCTCTGTCCAGAGACAACAGATTGCTACAGGCAGAATGTTACATTTTGAAAAGCCAAACATGTCGGTAGAGTATCATATTATATATAAACAACAAAATATCCTTCATTCAAATTTCTGTAAGTATACGGCTAAAAGCATTTACAATGTCTCCAGAACATGTTTTTAACATGCAAACTTCAAGGGCATCAGTCACATCACTGAATACTTGCCAACTAAAAAATAAATAACTACTATCTGAAACATCTGTTTCTAAATCTACATCAATGTCTGTCAAAAATAACCATGTGGTATTTACAAGAAGCAGTACATGCATTTCCTGGAAAACACAAATTACCGGATGCTTTCACTACAACATCACTTTCTGTGGAGGAGAAAATAGCAACCAGAGCTGCTTCAACGTGCTGTCTGTCACAAACACAACATTTTCCCCAAAAGCTGTGACTCCATTGCTTTTAATGGGTCTATGATGTACTTAAGCTTACGATACTTTTAGGAAATGCAGCCCAGGTCTTTTTTTCACTGAAAAGCGCCAATAACAACATCGTAATAAACGGCTATAACTTGCTTGGGGAATGTTATATGTAAACTACATTTTTTTTTGGAAGTGTAAAAAAACTTATACAGCTTTCTAAAGAAATTTTTTTGTATCATTATATCATGTTATATCATCACTCCTGAAATCTCCCCCTCTCCCTCTCCCTTCTGTAAACACATCTGTAGTCTCAGCCTCAGACGTCACGCCCACGGAACGTTGGCTAAACGTCTGACGCATATGGTACACTTCACTGGAAACCCTTTAGGAATGTTGAAGTCATCAAATGATTGGTTGAAGTTTATCGGATTTCAGGGTGACGCGAGTGTCGTGTTTATTTTAGGTCCGTCGGGAAACAAAGCGCAGACATGTGATTGCGGGAAAAAAAACGCTTTGTTTACATGAGTGACAATGAGCATTTATCAAGATCAGCCAAATGTTGGATTCTATGTATGAAGTATGTGAGGTTCACGGCATAGAATCTTTAAGAGATGTCCAGGAGGTTTGTTTGAGGCACTAGTGGAGCATTAGTGGAGCCTGGCCAACCATATGTCAGTATTTAGAAGGATTCCCAGCAGATCCTATTTTACTAGTTGTGTGTCCCCTCCTATCTATTATGGAAGATCAAGTGAAGGACCTGAGAAGGGTGATATCAGCTCGCAGGCAAACATGAAACACTGGGATCACAGCTGGCCGATTATGTATTGTGTAGGGCTGGGCGATATGGCTGAAAACTGTATCACGATATCAGTGTTTCATATCGGTCGATATCGATATTTATCGAT
>JAUCMT010000054.1:8143033-8165003 GCA_032357475.1 Enteromius thamalakanensis | reverse complement strand
CTGCTGTTTCAGCTATTAAAATAGTTCAGTTTTGAGTGTAATGGCAGAATGATTATATTTTGTTCCGTTTTTTTATTCAGCTAATTTAGGCATTTCTTGTTCGTTAAATATAAGTTAGTGTTTTTTAAAGTACCCAGCGGCCAGCGGCAGACAGTGAGCTGATCATAAAGTATGACTGATCAATTTAGCCTTCTCCAAATCATCACGACATGCCTTAAAAAATCGATACACATGCTAAAACAGTTTTTAACTGTTTATAACAAATTTAAACGTTAAAAAATACTAAATGTGCAACATAATGGTTTGAGCTGAGAGTGACGCTAAAGTGCATTCTGCAGAACAAAGTGGCACCACCCAGCACTTGGATTTTATAGCCTCCGCCTAAATTTTCACTGATAAAGGTAGGGGTAATACATCATTCAGAACTGTAAAGGTTCTACTTTTTTTTGTGTGCACTGACAGTAAACACGTTTGCAGTTTGCATGTGTTTTTTTCTGTTTGCATGTGTTTTCTTAAGTTTGCAGCGCGTTGAGCTCTCTCGGCCACCGTACAAAACATTACCTGGGATGAGATTAATCGTGAATAATCATATGACAGTCGTATTTCACACATAAATTCAAATTTTTTTTGCCTTGATATGTTTTGTTATGAATGTTCAGCGGTGCTTTAATTATAGCAGGGCACATTAACAACATTTAAAATAGTATCTTGATTAACTGATGATGTCATGCACACATCTGCTTTCTCTACAGTTAAACTCCATTTCCCATGATGCCTCAAGAGACACAAAAGGTCACAACTCAGGCAAGTCTCCTGTTACAAATCAATACTGGGAGTTATTGGCCTGGAACAGTAATTCATTAAGTGCCATATCAGATGCAGCCTAGTTTGGCATGCATGTATCTAAAATATACCACCTAAATCAGATGTAATGAGAAATATGTTTTATATTTGGAAAGTGTCTCTTTACAATTTGATATTTAAATGGCCATAATTATTCACTGTTTGCACTCTACTCTTTAGGTCTGAACTTATGTATTAGGTTCAAATGGACATGGAAGTGTCTACAGAACTGTTAATGTGAGTATCCAATGTCTATACAATACGTAACTCCATTTACTTTCTATAATACACATATATATTTGTTTCACTTAAAATAAAACATTAGTGTGTGAGTGTATGTTATTTGCAGCCATATTTCCATTGTCTGGTGGTTTCTAGCTTCAGGCATTGGTATGGCTTATTCTGTCCCATTTCCAAGTCTTCGTTTCACTCGCTCTTTCTCTTTTGTTTCTGTTCTTTTCTTTTCTCTGAAGCTGTCTGTTTTTGGGACGGGCCAGGCTGAAAGGAGTTTTTTTTTTTTTTTAATCAGATCATTTACTAAGAGAAACTAGAGACGTTCAGGGACCTGCGTTTGCCAGAGACACACTGGAGGATTACGGTATGACCCCCCAGGGACGCTCACAAATGTGCACACAAACACACACCTACATTCTTAAACAGGCACAAAAACATCAGGAATAAATGTGCCGAAACACAATATTTATAACAATAAGGTTTCTGAGATTATGACGATATCATTTGAAGGGGAGAGAGAGACACAACAGATAAATATCCCCTATGAACAGCATTATACATATTGTCTCTCACACACCTGGTGTCCCTGTCCGTACCTGTGAGTGTGCTTAGCAGCTGTTGAGGCAGTCAGGGCCAGGATGTCCTGCACCACAGATGGTGCAAGCGTGGTTGAATACATTTAAGTAACGATTTATTATATTTAAACTTATATGTTTGGTCAGAAGCCTAACGTATTCATGAGTAAGAGGTTATCTCTCTCTATGCTTTTTAAATCCTGAGTTTTGAAGTGATGCCAAGTACAAATACTCAGACTGTGCGAGCGTGTATGTGTGTGTGGGTGAAGGGGACGGGATCATTTTACCCCAAAAATGTGGCAGCTACACAAAAGCATCCCATCCGGCTGGACCTGAGGGACCAGAGGAGGGAGGGGTTACCACGGCGATGGCAGAATCCAGGAAACTCGAGATGACATAAAAGAATGCATTAACAGAGACTGAGAGAGAGAAAAAGGGAGAGAGAGGTAATTCCAAGAGGGCAAAAAGAGGTAAAACAAGTTAATCATTTTGAACTGCTGTATGAATGAGTGCATGATTTGTGTTCGAGAAGGACAGGGTGTGTGTGTGCATTGTTTGTGCCTGGGATCCCATGTTTTTTGGGCGTGTTTGAGGACAGGTGTAACATTACTGAGCATTTCTGAGCTGTTTGCAGCACGTAATAAAAACTGTGCATCCACATAGATATATATGCAGCGTGTGTGTATTGGTGATATGTGACTTCTATAGAAAGTTAGGGATTGTTATCAACTTCAGTGTGTGTTGTCATCAACTTGAAATTGGATCTTTGTGATGACAAGTATTGCTGCTGTCTCTTATATACTCTAAAAGGAAACAGCTCACTTTCTGCTTTTTGTATATAGCACTTTTTGTTTGTGTACTATAAATCTGAGTACTGAAAAAAGGGATAATTCACCCAAAAAAGAAAACTGTGCCATCATTTACTCACCTATGAGTTGTTCCAAACCTGTATGACTTTCATTTCATCTTATTTGTCCATTATTGAACATCATTGGGGTCCAGTGTTGTTCTCATTGGTGTTGTGGTTACACATTACATGTACTATAATAATAACAATAAATTCTGCACAATTACATGCAATTACCTCTAAGTCAAACCCTAAAGTAAGCACAGGTAGTTCATCAGTATTACTCGGTACTTAAATGTATAATTACAATGTAACAATACACATTAATATAAAGTTACATTTAAACAGAGTTACATAATTACAAAATAAATAACTAATCTGAGAAACTGAGAAAAACTGAATACTTAAATTACTTATGAAAAGGTTTTTGGGTTGATGTATATGTTATTTTTTTTTACATTGTTAGATGCCAGTGTTTCTTAGCTATTTGATTTTAACAATATCATAGCTATTAAACTATATCTTATGATTTGAAATCAACACTGAACCTTAGAACAAGCTCAAAGTAAAAGGAAGTGCTGAAGTCAGATTTTGTAAAACGTTAATCCATTGCATTACTTTAATAAAGTCATTGAAATAGTTACACTGCTTATTACATTTGAAATATGGCAACTTGTATTCTGTAAGCTATTACATTTCTAAAGTAACCTTAACCTTAGGTTAATGAATGATGACAAAATATTTATGCTCAGATAAAATAACCTTTGAAGTTTCAGACATTCTACTTGCTGCAGGACATAACATCTTCATAATCTTTATAAAATGTAATGATGGTAAAATTTCGTTTTTTTTCAATTATCACTCACAAAAACACAGGCATAAAAGAAACCGGAGCTTCTGTTAGCTAATGAAAAAATCATTAGCGCTCCCTTGATAGCATAAGGCTTGACCCCTAGAATCAAGGATATGGATTGGTCGTTGTCAGCCAGGTTCAGGTCACACTTGTTCAGTTGCAGCCTTGTTAAAGAAGCGAAGGCATTATTTGAAATACGAGCCTTGCATCGACTCCCTCACTAGGGTTAAAACAGCCAACGCTGTCATTATTATCACACTTGACCAACACAGTTGTTTTTGGATCACAATTCCCTCTTTTTTATGTTAAGCTTGTTTTTTTGTTTTTTTGTGTTTTTTACTTTTTTAGTAAAAAAACCCTTACACTTGAGTACTGAAGCCTTTCATATTGTTTGATGTTAAACAACTGACTAATCTGTTTTGTTACCATGTGAACATAAAGGGACCAACCACTGAAAATAAAGATGGTTTTCAAACAGATTTTGGACTCCCTCATCTACCGCAATACCAACACAGTCTCTCAAGCAATTCGTACATATTTGTACAAGGTGCCAAATTGGTGCCAATTCGTATTAATGCGTACGACCTCATTCGTACGATTTCATACAATTTGTCTAAAACCACATGATGGGTAGGTTTAGGGGTGGGGTTATGTTTAGGTCATTCGTACAAATTCATACGAATTGGCATCTGGTAAAATACCTACGATTTAGAATAAATCGTATGAATTCGTATGAGTGAAGTCGTACAAATTCGTACGAATTAGCCACCTCGTAAAATATGTACGAATTGCCATGAGATCAGGTTGGCAATACTGCTAAGTTATCACAGGCATTTGGCAATAATTGATAATACATTCATTGTAACCAAGGAAAGTAAAATGTATCACAGTGAACTGGTTGTTTCAGTGAACTCAACTGATTTAAAATATGTTCACTAATTTATCACATCAACACTCTCTGTACTCTGTTCTCTAGACTCTACCTCGTAAAAATGACAAAATCTCCATGGCAGCCACCAAATTATGAAAAAAGTCACTACAGTTCTTGCTTTTACAATAAATCAAAAATAATGATAATGTAAAGTCTTTGTCATTTTTCTTTACAAGTTTTTATGGACAACAATAACTGTATATACAATGGTATTTTGAAGGAAAATATGATTACTTGGTCTATTTTTGTGAGGTTCATTCTGCGTTCAGTGGCTTTTTTGTGGTTAAATACTTTTAAATACTGATTTTATCAGTTTTTATCTCAGTTCCTTTGTAAAGTTATTTATCAAATTGTTTTCTTTACAGTCAAGCGAGAGACAAACCTTAAAAAAAGATAAATGTTCTATATGTTATGCTGTTTCAGTATAACAGTAGGACATCACTAGTTTAAGGTTATCAATCAAATCAGTGGTCAGTATACCACAAAAGTGTTTGTCCAGTGGTCTGCTCCTCTCATCCTCTGATGACAGAATGACTCCCTCTGGTTTGTGTGTCAATGCTGGCGCCATTGCTGGGGGGATTGGTTTATGTATGCGTGTTTAGATATATGTGTGCAAGTCATGGAGAGGGCAGTATGGGTTTTTGTATTTGAAATGGTAAATTAGCAGATTCCAACCCTGCCAGTAAAACCTTCCCTTTGTTTAAATCTTAATGTCATCGTAAATTAAAGGGTTGATATCCTCCATTTAACATCCTAGTTTTTTTTTTTTTTGTCTCTTGATCTTTATGTTTGTCTTACTGTTTCATACACATAAACACACCCACACACATGAAACACAGGAAAAGAATTCAGGTGTCAGAGTCCAGCAGGGTTGGTTGGTAGACGGTGACTAGTTAAACAATTGGGTCAGTCGAAGAGAGTTACAGGTCTCTGTTTAATAATTGGTACTGTCCAGAACCATCTTCAAAGACGTATAATCAGTTGTCCGAATTAGTTTCCAACAACACAGCTGTGTGCTTATCAGTGTACAGTGCTTCCTCACAGCTCAACAAATTCAATCTGTGCGCTTTGATTGATTTGATACATTCGAATTTTATAAAGGAAAACGTGTAATTTGATCATTGCAAATGAAAGTTTTACCTAAAGTAGCAACAGAGTCGAGTAAACAGCTAGCTGAGTAAAACAGATTATTGAAAAAGAAAAAAAAGGGGACTTGGTTCAATCCATCGGTTGTTGATTGAATGGAGGCAGATGTCAGCTTGCAATCCATTGTGTGAAAGGAGCAGGGTATTTGAGTTCAGTATACATCACCAGTCAGTTTCACAGGAAAAACTAGTATTTTAATTAAATGTTACAAGGGCAAAAATATGTTACTAAATGACTAATTTTTTAAAATAAAGGTATTCCCTCTTTACATGTTTGTGAATAGTAATTGTACTAATGTAATGATCTTATTTCAGATTTTGTAATTCACGCAAGTTACATATTAGTATCCTATCACACTGTTATGAGGGCCTGAGTTGAGGAGGTATAATTAGAAATTGATATTTGAGAGGCATTTCCAATGCATGCTCAATAAATGTGCATAATCTGATATGGTTTAAAGTGCCTCAAAGATCTCGCCAAAGTCAGAAGTGGGAGTCAAGAGTTTGATTCTGGCTCGTTTTGTGTATTAATCCCAACTTGACTGTCACCACATACTTTCCTATCATCTCAGTACTGCCTCGTCTTTGTAAAGCTGACCACCACCAAAAAAAGAAAATGAAATTGCACAATGTCTCTCCAGGCTGTCTTGAAAAAGTATGTTTCAAAGTTCGTGTCAGGG
This sequence comes from Enteromius thamalakanensis, assembly GCA_032357475.1. Lineage (NCBI taxonomy): Eukaryota > Metazoa > Chordata > Actinopteri > Cypriniformes > Cyprinidae > Enteromius > Enteromius thamalakanensis. Next base: position 8,158,895 of record JAUCMT010000054.1, on the reverse strand, counting down.
TAATTCTGAAGAAGCGCCAAGTTACTTTCATTTTGGACAAGTTTGACTGCCTTGTAAAAAAAAGTGTGAAATAGGAAAGGTGAGTTTGTATTAACCCCTTGTCAAGCGAGTGAGTGAACATGAAACATCTGGAGAGGTCTTGTGAAAGTTTTGATTAGATCAAAACTAGTGTTGCCGTGTTGATTAACCAGAGCACAATTTAATGCTGTTTATACCTAATGTTATATATAATCGTGATTCACAGTTTCCACTTTGTGCAGCTAAAAAGCCAGTAAAACATACAAAAGCTGATCATGATATAAAGCTGAATCCAAAATTGGTGCAATCAGTGTCCTTGTGCGTTTTAGTCAGGCTGATTTATTGAGGGCTCTGGCTTTGTCTTAATTTGGTGTCTCAAGACTCTCGCCGGGCTCGTAATTGTCAATTTAATTTCACAGTGACATTTCACAAAATTTTTACGGTCGTATTTGCAGGTGCAGGTCATTGGAATGAAATGTGATTTTTTCTTTTTTTTTTTTTGAGCTGGTCGTGCAGACCTGTTCTCTGTCACTGCCAGCACTGAACTCTGAAGTTGAGAGTAATTGGGGACCTTTCAAACATGAGGTCATTAGCAGTGGAGATATACCACACCTAGAATCAAAATGAAAACATTTCTGTTGATATTCGGACTGGAAGTTTATAATTAAAGCTCGGAAGGCTAATTAGTTGGATTATTAAGGCATGTTGAAGGAATGTGCTTCTATAGAATGGAAAATAGAAACACGTGAACCGGTCTGTTTTCTCACTCTTTCATACAGTTATTTTCTGATCATCTCTTTGCTAATATAACCCTCAGTGTTTATTTCCCCTCTCATGCTCTCATTAGCAATGAAAACATTGTGCACGCTTTTACTCGCAGATCTTGGACAGTAGAGCATTGTGTATGTTTGTAAGTTCTATCAGGGATTCCAGAAAAAGGCGGAGTTTGAGATCAGCAAGTCGCATTTTATCCATAGAGATGGTCATTGTTGCCAGGACCTCGAAGCCAGGGCCACAGCCTCAAAGCATGCTGGGAGTTGCATGCATTCCACTGTATCCACATCATTTTGGGGGTTGCGGGTAAGATGGGTTCACTGTCTGATCATGACTCATTGGTTAACAAAATCCTCTAATTCACTTTTAGTTTTTTAGCTCTTCACCATGGCTCCTCATAAACTTTCAATTGTGGTAGCCCACTAATTTGTATATACAGTGAGGACACGCACATGCTGACTTCAGTCACCAGAGAATAAGTCAGTAGTCAGACATAAACTCTATTGGCAGCCAAAGCTGTGGTTCTGTTCAGTTCACCAGACTAACATAGTGGAATGCATTCATATTCTAGCAGTCATTAAAATGTATGCAGATGTTGGTTATGTCAGATAATTTCTTCTCCACCTACACAAACATACTAATGCTTTATGAAGACATCATTCTCTAGTGTATAACCTTTCTGCTACCTTTCCAGAGACATATAAATTGCGAGTGTAATTCCAGCGTCTGAGGGTTTCTTCCAGTCGCAGATGACCAGTCAGGATCCAGTCTGGCATGAAGGAAAGATTTGGAGTGCTGCTGAGCCATGGAGGTATGTTACTAATTCACCTTATTATATAGTACAATATTGACTAGTCGTTGAGTCAGACTCAGTCTGACTCTAAAACAAGAATATTTCCTGCTGAAAAGACCACAATTGGCCTCAAACTAAGACTAAAATAGTTGACAAAAGAGTTGTGAATAGATTTAACATCTAGTGCACACCAGTGTTTCATGCATGTTACAATGAGCAAAACACAAGCTGTGATGTCCGATTAACAAACAAATGACTTGCTCAGTGAGTATACAATCAGTCAAAAGTTTGGTATAATTCTGACTTTTTTGTGTTTTTTAAAAAAGATGACTCTTATGCTCAGTAAATCTGCATTTATTTCATCAATAGTAAATAAAAATAGAAAACAGTTATTTTAAATATGTCACATTTTATTTTTGATGAATAAATGCATCATTGGCGAGCATAAGGGATGCCTTTCAAAAACATAATAAAAAAATGTAACGCGAATATCAATAGCGGTACATTCTAAAAAAACATTCACTGTTTTTACATTTTGGTTGAGCAGAGTGAATCCAGTAATAAAGTTGAAACAGCTGTAATGTAATCTTTGTTTAGGAATAAGACTGTAAGGTGATTGTCATGTTGGAAGCATATTCTGAACAACCAGCTTGAGAATGTAAATTTGGCAAATAAAAGTCAATTGGCTTGTAAATGTTTTACTTTAGAAGCCAATGGCTCCCTTGTCATTTAATTTTTTTTGTTTTGGTCTGAAGCTCTCCTGCATCTTTAAGGTACATGTCAAGCTCTTTATTCATTTAGCACTAAGCTTGCCTTGTGATACTTTAATGGAAAGTCCATGTGTCCATGAGAAGGAGAGAGAGAGAGGTTCTTTAGGTCCAGCCGACATGCTGAGTTAATGGAAGTAATCCTACACCCTAATGAAATAACAATGGTGCTGGACAGGACACACACACGCACACAGACACAATTCCTCTCTGTCGCTCTCCTTCCCCTATGTCTCTCTCTCTGTCTAGCTGTTCGGCTATGATGTGCCCTCTAAACTCACATTATATGCAACTGTAGATCATGCATCACTGCTGTGACCTCCAGACAGCGCGTAGTCACATATAAAATTAGTTTAATTTACCGGCACAGACTTTATTTCCACATTTCTGTTCATTTAGGAAGGATGGCTAAAGCCTTTAAGTGATTTGACCTTTGCCCTTTTAGTCGATGATACCAAATTTGATAAAAAAGGCTGTTTGTCTATGTGTAATTTTTTTTTTGCTGCCTTCTTAATGAAGGATGAAGTGCTTCAGTGGGATTTAAAGCCTGGCAAATAAAGCTCTACTCTGTTAGTTCCAAATATTTATGATTAGACCCGGAGTATCCAGTCTCTGCAAAAAAACAGAAGTCAGAGAGAGCACAAACACATAAATACACGCTCTCCCACATGTACATAGACACGGTGGCTTATTTTCAAACGGACGCTTACAATAAATGAGTCAAATGGAAACATATGCATTGTGCTGTATGAGGAAATGTCACAAATGATTTCCAGAGGCAACTTCACTCTCTCTCCTACATGCAAAGACACATGGAACTTGATACCAAGACGTCTACATCAGCGACAATTCTGAAATAACAAACATGTCAGAAGTATTTCTGTCACACTCTCCTCTGCTCTCTCTGCCTCTGTTGATTGTTTCTGACTCGCTGAATTCACTGTGTAAGTGCTTCGGATCGTGAGCGTATTTTTTGGGCTCCTTTCTTCAGGTATTAGCAGAATTTATGAGGTGTTAAATATTTCCTTTGTTCCCGGAGCACGCAGCTGCTGGAACCATCAGAGCCCACACGGCCAGGCCGAGTTCATTAGCCTGCTTAAGGAGCCTGTCTCTGGGGCTCAGTGACCACAGTCCTCCCCTGCCTCCCTTCTCTACACTTATCAAGAGTACGGTTACAGCACTTGAAATACTAATGAAATCTATTAAATAATGTCTTTTCATTACAGTCCGCCGTTGATGCATGAATCACTGCTGAAAATGCAGAGGAGAACTTCAAGCCACAGTACATCAATTACACTCAAATAACAGACACTGGCGCTTTACAAATAACACTCGGGCAGCCTGTTTGCAGAGCACCAACAAGCCTTTAGAAGCGATAAACTGTCATATTTAATTATACAAAGTTAATCACTGTCACCACAGAGACTTCAATAAATGTCCACCTGCTCTCTGTGCTAGAACTTGGTTTAAATTCACGTTCATGAACTATTAACATTAGAAAAACGAAAATGTGGTTATTATTCACTCATCCTCATATCATCCCAAACATGAATGCTTGCTTTTTTATGTTGAAGTTGATTGAAAAAGAAAATAATTTTACTCACCATTGTTCTGATTGGCCTTAAAGTTTCTATCATTCATCAGCTTACCAAAATTGTTCAGAAAAGTGTTCTTTATCTTTATCAACCTTTTAGACTTTTGAGTATACCAGTTGCGCAGTATGGATTAATTTCCTTTAAAGACCAGCTGAAACATTGTTCAAAACATATTTTTGTGGTCCGCAAACGACAAAGCCGTGAGAGTTTGCACGACATGTGGGTGAGTAAATAATGGTGGAATTTTCATTTTTGTGTACTAACTTCTTACATCGCTACCAAAGAACCAATGTGAGACCACAGATGAAGATTTCCTGCTGCACTTATTGTTTTTTATGCACTTATTGCACAATATCTGGGCAACATGGGCCTATGTGTACTGTGGGGGAGGGGGCATAAACCGTGCGTCTTCACGCCAGCGTGCCAGATGCAACCCCGTTCGCACCCCTCTCGGTGTATTTTTATTCTTTGTTTGACAGGCATCTTCTGGTTCTACCGCGTCAGCACAGTGCAGTGTGGAGCCAAAAGTTTTGCACAGGTCTATAAATAAGACCCCGCTGAGCGCATGCTAGCCCCCCACCCCAAAAAGTACGACCTGCCTGCACTTGCTCTTAAAAACCTTTGTACTGATTTTACTTCGTTCTCTTTAAATAGTAGCTTTCAATCATTCATTTCCGTTGAACGGATTTTGATTCCTCTAAATTGCACTTGAATACGAAGCGCTTTTGAAATGACATGAGCAGAGGTGTGTGCTCGTCTCCCTCATGTTTTGAGAGAGTGGGGAAATGTTGTTTCTTTCCTGATGTTTATGGAGCCAAATTCTCATGCAGCATGTGGAGTTAAGCCTGCAGATCAACAGCAGCCCCCTGCTAGTTACATTCCACTCAACAGCATGAAATTCTTGTTTTCTTTTTGTAACAGTGTGTCAGTCAAACGCGGCCCAACGTGGCCCTCAGGAGCATCATTTTTCAGTGCTTGAGGAGGAGTCTGGCTAATATAGCAGTAATCGCTGAGCACATTCAAACTGCGGTTTACTTCACACTGCAGTTTTATTGCTTGCACTCTTATAGTCTTTCTTCTACCACCCTCATGTTAGGACATGTTTTAAATATTTGACTGAATAAACATGAGCTATTTTAGTGGTTCGACTGCTCTAAGTGTTGATAAATGTTAATTAGAGGAGCTCTGTTTTCTTGAGGAAGTGGAAGTCCAATACTAGAGTGAATCTGATCCCAAGACAAGGGTTTGACTTGGTTGTTGTTGTGTGGTGGTGGTAAATAAAACTGTGCTGATCACTCGGACGAAACTATTAATAAGAGCCCCATCCTGGCCCTTGTGCTGTGCCCCATTACTGGCTTGGGTGCGAGCCAACAGCAGCACCCCGCATGGCAGCTGCGCGCATGCGCATCAATGAGCGCTCTCGCTCCGCCGCTGCAGGAGAACTTTAATAATGAAGTAGACCACGGAGTGCGCGTGTGCTCACGTTAACTTCAGGAGCGTCAATTAAAGGGGAAACACAGCTAGTGCAAGTCAGCGCTCCTCGGAGTTTGGGTTATAGTGGTCATCTGTCGGTTAGAGCGTTCCGCTCCCGGTGCGGCCGGTGCAGCTCTCATGAACTTAGGGAGGACTTCCCCGCGAGCTTCACTGACAGCGCGTGCACTGACTGGCGCGAGCTGTTTCTCGCGCTTCACGCAGCTCGACCACTTGAATATTTTTGGATGAGCATGTCAACAGAGTGAATGCGAACGGACCTTCTGAAGAGTTTGGAAATCGTAGCAACGCACACCTCAGAAGAGTAAGTACCCATTTTGAATAGCCATAAAATAGCGTCTTTTTTTTTTTAAGTTCAAAAGTTTTGAAGAATCTTTTATGTAACAGTTTACAAGCGTAAGGGCAGTTTTTGGAACACCTGCTCACGCCTGATACTTTAAAGGTCTGAGAAAATTGGTGCTCGTAAAAGATAAACTACATTTGAAGTTATAGCCTTGCTCTGACAGTATTTTATAACTTGAAAATGTCAACATTCGAAATAAAAACTGCTGCCTGAAAATTATTGAATAGACAAAGCGGTTCAAAAGTAACAACTTTTCATTTCACTTTTGGACATTTTTTTTTAAATCATGAAAAATAAACTTTAAAAATTACCAAGTTAAATGGATGGGGAAAATATAACATATCATGCTATAACATCACTATTCTGGATTACTAGGATTTACATTTTTGGCTTCATTTTTTATTATTTGATTTTACTTTATGGTCGAAGCGCAGTGATAGTAGGCTGGCTATTCACCTGTATTCTAGAGGTCTTTTGAACAGAAGACAATTTTTAATGAATCTTTTTTCATTGAAAGTCTATTGAAAGCCTAGTGGTTCTGGGTTTGTTGGGGGATTCGTATCCGTATTTGATTCGGGAGTCCATGTCCGTTTTCCCATGCACGTGGAGTTTGTGTTTGTATTTGATACGGAGGAAACGGGAATATCATCCCGACACTGAAGCCGCTTCACTGCGCGTTGGCCATTGGTCGCTTTCTCGCGCTGTCGATAGCAGCTCGAGCCGATACCGGAGAAGGAGACCGGATTAGATTACACACTTAACACGAAATAATTCACAACACACAGGTCGCTCTGGTGGCTGGTAATAAGATGGAGTGTACTAGCCAACAATTACATAAGAGAACATCAGTGACCTCCTCTTTGGCCGTTTCCAGGCCTCATATTTTGGGGGGGAAACTCGAGACATAGTTTTAAATATTGTAGGACACTTTGGTTGACGGATTTATGAGGCACAGTTTAGGAATTAATGGTGGGACATCATTTTAAACGCTTTTTCCTAAGTATACTGTAGAGTCTAGATAAAATGTAATGATAGCCTTTGTTTTGATAACACTGGACGAATGATTACATTGCAAAAAAAGGTGTTTCTTCTTAAAACATAAATTCTGAATGTAATTTTGAGAGATACTCATCTGTAAATGGGTCTTGGTACAATACTGGTTTTCTCAACCATATTAAATGTAAATTGTCATTAGCCTAATTTAAAAAAAAACATTATGACACGTATAAGAAGTCATGTAGAATTATGGGTAAGGGTCAAAGGTAATACCCATGGTGGTTTGGATGTAACATCACACCCTGAACAGTTAAAAATGTATTTTCAGGATATGTGCACTTGGATTCCCTTTTATATTTCAGTTAACGATAACTATCCCCCTAACTACGTAGTAAATGCAGTAAACAGTAAAATAAAGGGATAAAATAGCTTAACAATGCATACGTTTTGTCAGGAATTTAAACAATGAAGGTTCTTAAATGGTTCTAAATTGAACTGTGGTTCATTGGAGAAAACTCACCTTGCACAGACTAAATTGTTTTCTGTAGAATTATCAGTCTCTTCTAGCTGGAACCTTTTGGAAGCTAGAAGTTTCACACGTGGTGGTGGAGAAAACAAGGCAAGGACATAAGCAATGACATTAAAACAGTGAAACGGTAATAACAATAATAAACCTAATATATTAATTTTAAAAAATCCCTTTACACATACTTTTGCTCAGTTGAATACAAATTTCTCCAGATTGTTTATTTATTAATAGGCAGTGTGTTTTGACAATGAAGTGCGCGCTGATGATTTAAAGGGAGGAAAACGAAAGCTTTGGCGTATTTGGCTTTCCTGTGCGCTGCGCTCGTGCCGCGGCTCTGTCGAATCGCGCGCAGAATGCAGCGCCACTAAACGCTCCGCGTGCTTTCTTGACAATAACAGTAACGCGCGGTGGCGCGTTTTCTTATTTTGAGACGGAATGATCGTCTCTAATTGGACCGTTTACAATCCCCAGAATGTTTCCTTATATATTGTTTTCCTGGTTTGAATTAACCAAATGTTTTGGTTTGTTGCATATCAGTGGCTTTTGATTTGAAAATGTGTGTGTTGACAGAAGGGACATAAATTTCAGCTCAATGGTTCAGTTACACAGTGTAATGAGTCTTCTCCTGGCTGTCCGTCTGTTAGTTTTGTGTGTGTGCGAGCACCAGGATACAGAACAGTGTTTGTGTGTGTGTGAGGACAGTAGGCTCAGAGGGCACTGAGTGATAACACTAAAAATCAATGCTGCTCAGCTCATTCCCCCGCCTGAGCATTAAAGGCTAGAATTTCAGAACACAGCTTCACCAAGCAAATGAAAAATTCAAATGATCTGCTCTTCGAACTGTGCCCTTCAACTCTCATGCTCTCCCTTCCACTTAAACACACACACACATACACACAAGCTTGTATACAGTACATATGCTTGTGGGGACTTCCCGTTTACATCCATTGTTCTGAGTAGCTTATAGGTCATTGTAATGGATATAGGCTATAAACTAAAGCATATTCTCAAACAGAAGCATCATCACCATTTAAACGGACCCTTCAGGTTTTGAAAATTGTCAAAAATTGTTACAGTGAATATAGAAACACGTGTTTGTCTAAAATGATTTGACAGGAATCTTGAATTTGCATACAATAAATATTAATAAAACAATAAAAATGAATGCTGATCACAGGCTGTCAATTAAAACCAAACAAAACATATACTTTCAGCATTAGAACACTCCTCCTTTAAGGAATCTTTTCTTTGTGCATTTCATAAGCAGGATTTACTCCACTATTTATTCCTAGCTTTAAAATTGCATAGATAAGTTCATTTCGTGATTAATGATTTTTAAATCCAATATAACCAGTTAATTTAAATGTTAATGAATTAATGTGTTTATTTTAACAGTTAACAGTTTGATGTATTGAGATGTATTGAAAAATGTAATGTTTAAAATACAGCAAATGGTAGACCGTTTTGTAAACCACAGGTCTGGTACCTGCAGCAGAACAGAAAATCAACCCATTCTCCTCATCCTGAGGCTTTCAAGGTCTTACAAAGGGTTTTTGAATAAAAGTGCTTTTCATTACTGAGGCCTCAGGAGGTTTCAAAGCAATTTACAGAAGTTTAAAGCTTTTAAATGACAGGGGAAGGATGGGTAGAGAGAAAGATAAAGATGGAGGCAGGGATGGGGGTGGAAGGATCTCCAATGGGAGACTCAAAATCATAGATGTTTTTAGTGACTCCTGCCATGCTAGCATCACCGTAAACGGGTCAGCTTGGCTTTTTGTGCGCACTGCATGAGTGCATTTGTGTGTCTGTTACATTGATTACATTTCTCTCAACCTATTGTTTAATGTTTACTTCTGTAAATGATATTTACTTCAGCCTTGCCGGCTATGATACAGTGAAGTTACCAGACTTCTTCCTTCCCCTCCTACACACATATACCCACAGACACAAAGGGAGAGAGAGAGACAGAAACGAGAGAGGGATGCCTATGAATTCTATTGTGTTCATGGCGATTTTAAAGCATCCTTCATTTGCAGGTGTCTGGACTGTAGTCGGGGAGAGTGGAAGTTCAACTGATGGAGAATACACAGGAGCTGAATGAGCAGAGCGTAAGTGAACTACAACACACACTGTTCAGATGTGTTTCACAACAACAAGATGATTTTCTTTTCTTTTATCGTGCGTGTACTAAATTCATCCCTCCACTAATTCAGAAAATTCAGAATTGGCCGATATATTGTGCGGTATGGTTTGAAGAGCGTGTATGTGTTGTATATTTGTATATGTGTGAGTAAAATCCCATCCGGCTGTCTCTCTGTACCAGTGATTCTCAATCAGGGGTGTACAGATCCCAGGAGGTACTTGGGAAGATATTGATTTTGCTTTGTTAAACCTATCCACTTTATGTTTAATTGAAAGTGTGGGCGTGATGATTTGTAACTTGAATATGCAAGGCTTCTGTAATGATAAACACACTGGTTTTTAGCGTGTTACCATTTACTGCATTATTCTTCTAGTTAGTTATTGTACATAGTGACTAATGAATTGATCTAGCTTACATGGAAATACATTGTAAATTGTAATGTTATTTCACAAAATACAAATAATTTTTTTATATTCATGTTTTTGATCAAATAAATGCAACCTTGGTGAGCATAAAAGACTTCCTTACAGAATAATCATATACCAAATTTTTTAAACATGTCTTTGTGTGTGTTTATATGCTTCTTAAGGATGTTTGTATAGGTTCATTTCGTTTCAATACAATATTAGGTGGCGTTGAATTTGTTTCTCGAGAAAGTTTCTCCAAAATTGCCCCACCCAGAAACATAGATAAATAAATAATGCTCCCTTAAAAGTAAAATGCTGAATGATTGCCAGTAAAGAATCAGTTGAGGAACGCATTTCTGGTTTAGTTTTGCTGTCTTGTGGTATCTAAGGCTCAGAAACACTGGTCTGTACTATGTGATAATTGAAAAGTTTGATCGTGCGGTTTGAAGTGTGAGAGTGTTTGTGTGCATGAATGAGTGTGTGTGTGGAATGGCCACCCAGGTGTGTACTGAGCAGCATTAGGTCTTTAATACACAACAGATGTGAGCTGAAGTGTCGAGCACAGTAGCCATATGGCCACCACAAGTAACATTCACATGACAGTACAACACACACACCGCTGAAACCGTTTCAGCCTGTTTTCAGTGCATTGGTATTACGAGACAGTCTTTAAAACAAGCTTCTTTAAAATACAATAACATTGTATTAACGATTAAAACAGCCCTGCAAATGTGTTGTGCAAATCTCGTGCTTGTGCTTTTCATACACGTGCACGAGTGCTCTGAAAAAGACAGACAGGCGTCCATAATCCAGATGAGGACAGATACCGATCTGGGGGTGTTTGGGGTAATGGAAGGAGAGGAAGAGGGAGATTGAGGTGTGGGTGGAGAGGGGGGTATTTTGTGACTCAGGGGATCAATGCTTTTGGTTCTGGAAGAAAATAGCAGAGGAGTAAAATGAAAAGGGGGGTGTAGCTGCAGCCTTTTCCTCTGGTGCAGTCTGTGCCCCAGAGCCCCAGAGCAGAGACCACAGACAGAGAGAGAGGACTCAGGTTACACACACTCACACACACACACCTACAGAGAGGGAGGAAGAGGGGACGAGGCAGAACAGAAAGCTCGGCTTCACATTCACATATTTACACCTCCCAATTTAGGTGTAATTAGCAAATAACCACTAACAAAGGACAGTACAGTGTCTGTGTGGAAGCTGTTAACCCAACACAGTAGTATTTATGAATCGTTTGTACTGTGAGAAGAAGTAGGTCGTCTTGCTTTATAGCAAAACAAGCCTCCTGACTTTAACGTCAAAACAAACAGCAAATAATTCATTAACTGAATTTTGGTGTTTTGTTGACATGTTGTTTTCTCTTTTAACTTGCCCGTCTTCCTGATGGTTATTGGTTATTTACACCTGTTGCTTGTCTTTTACAGTGTAAATCGACTCGCAGTGAGCAGTTTTAATGCACTTGGGCTGAATATTTGTAGAAGATGCATGTCAAGTAAAAACAAATCACATTTAACAGCTTTGTAAACTATTCCTTTATGTATATTGAATACAGATATTTCAGGCTTAGATATATGGGAGTTATAACAAATAAAGTTACACAAATTAAACTCTATAATTACAAAAAAATACCGTTCAAAGTTTTGGGGTCAGTATTTCTTTCTTTTTAGCAAGCGAGCACTGATTACAAGCTTTATATTTAAGACTTTTTTTCAATGTTTTTTTTTTTGTATCTTAAAAAAAGTAACTCAAGCACAAAATTAACATATTTAAATAATTTCTTAAGGATCATGTGGCACTGAAGACTGGAGTAATGGCTGCTGGAAATTCAGCTTTGCTGTTATAGCAATAAATTACGTTCTAAAAATATATTCACATAGGAAACAGTTTTATAATTGTAATAATTTGACTAATTTACTGTATTCTTGATCAGATAAATGCAGCCTTGTTGAGCTTAGAGATGCATTAAAAAATTCAACCTAAACGTTTGAATAAGTCTAAAATAATTGTGGCTTGAGAAAGAAGCAAACAAAAACAATGCATTGACAGCATACCGTGCAAGCCATTTTAAGTTATCCCATAGACGTCCACTGTAAGTGCATAGCTGTTAAGTTTTCTTCAAGATCCTTCCAGTCTTTTAATACAAATGGTAGGTATTCAAGTATTGACGTTGAGTTTGATGAGACTAAATTGTATCCAATCACGTTTGAATCAGTACAAGCTGTCAAAACAAGCTAGAGGTTTGAGCAGACTGTATTAATTCCTGAAGCTGGATGTAGATGATGTTTTTACAGTCATGCAGTCATTGATTAATAAACACAGTGATTATTTGACGCGTCTCCTGGCGATCATAAAAGCTGCATTAACTTGTGGAGTACAATGGCACTAATGTGCACAACGATGGTCCTTGTGTGCAGTTTTAGGTTGAGTCTTTCTGACAGCTTTGGGTCCAGACTGAGCACATTATTTAACAAGCACGTCGACATCTGGGAAGCAATTCATCATTTAATTAAATGCTCCTGAAACCTGGCCTTTCGTTAATGAGATTAATTTAAATAATTAACGAAAAGCTGACACAAGCACAAGAACTCATGAATAATTAAGCAGCGTTTTTTTCTGCTGCAATCAGAGGGGAAGGGAGCACTTTAATGCTAGAGTGCTTTTTTATATAAAGTTTCAGCTCATACCTTACGATGATACACACATACACACACACACTCCAATGCGCATGTATAGAAACTTGTGTGTGTGTGTGTGTGTGTGTGTAAACACTTTGATTGCTGTACAGAGATACATGAATCAATGAGTCAGTGGAAGAGAAAGACAGTCACTCACGTAGTCACACACACTCACTGAAAGCTGCAAAGGTGTGTCTGTCTATAGGGCTTGGCCTGGTGTCCAGTTTCCCACTGACCCCTTTCCCCTGGCGAAATATAGGCTACCTTTCCAATTTCATACACCAAGTTGACATGCAAGCGGAGCAGCCCAACATATGGTCTACTGCCGTAGCTGGTCATTTTAGTGGATCGGACTGATCAAAAACATATTTGTTCCAGAACACTGCTGTATGACTGTGACTGTATTTTTGTATTTAGCTGACTAATATGACAGTTTTAAACAGATACTGTTTAATATAGTGTAATGGACACATCATGCAAAATTTTGCATTTACTAATGACATTGCAGAAATGCATTGTTTGTATTAAGTCATATTTAAAATGTATTTTCATATTAACTCCAAGTTAATATATACTGGAGGTCACTGACATAAACATACTAGTATTTGGCTGGTGATGTGATCTTAACATGTCTGCATCCATGAACTGGTCCCCTCCATGCACAATAAAAATGCTTTCAGTGGTATAAACTGACAAAAAACTTATTTATAAACATTTTGCATTCAGAAATAGGATTTCACAGATAATTACAAAGAAACAAGTGGAACATTGAACTGAAAAGTAAACTGAACAATGAAATGGTTGTTAAATATAATCTTTTGTTTACAAGTTATATTTAACATTAAATTAGATTTAGAAAGATTATTTTACTGGTAGAACTCCACACTTAAAAGTGAGTGTTTTACACAAAATTTTCTATGTAAAATAATCATTAAGAAATAATTACGAAATACAAAATATTGTTTAAGAGATTCAACTATTTTTGTGGATGGACTGTATAAATGTATGTGCATAGGCTATATTTAAATTATGTACCAAAAGAGAGAATTATAATTGCATGTACTACCTATTAATTATATAAAACCAATCGTGTTGGAATGAATATATTAGTTTTTAATTAAGAACAAAGATGTTAAATGGACTGGTCCAGAGGTGGACCCCTTGTGTGCTTGTTCTAATTTTAGTTTCTATTTCTAATTTTCAGTGTCCGCAGGGAGTTTAAATGTTCTCAGAAAATATAACGACATAAACAACTGTCACCTGATCGAAATACCCTGAAAAACATGCATGTTGTGTGTGTGCTCATTACATACAGCCCTTTACCCGTCACACACTCTCTGTTCTTTTCTATTTCCTTTTTCTTCTTCTCTCTTCCTCTCTCTATTGCCTTCTCTTACCTTTAGAGAAGAGTGTTTCAGGGAGGGGACACATCAGATAATCTTACACCTCCCAGGGGCATATGCTGAAATGTGTGTGTGTTGCGGGTGGAGGGGTGGGGGCACAGGTAACAATGTATTTTACATGAAAGGAAGAGTATAAAGTTACAGCGCTGATAACCATAATACTGAAAGCACAAAAAAAGAACAAGAAAAGGGGGACTGTTTTCTGTGTGTTGGTGCGTGTGTGTGTGTGTGAAGCATCTATAGCTGTAAGCAGACGTGGAATATCGAAGAAATCAGAAATGCCCTTGCATGCGTATTTATTAAATGTTTAAAATGTGGTGCGGAAAGATATTTTGTTTAAAAATTGCTAGTCTAATTTCACAACTAATTAGAAATGCTTTACATATAAACCACCTTAAACCAGCCTAAACTGGTTTTCTTGTCTCAGCTGGACTCTCAACCTGGTCATGGTGGTCTGTTGACTGTTTTAGAGGAATCCTGGCCAGATTTTACCTGGTTAGGCCTTGAGACCGTCTTCAACAACCTCAACGCAGTAATATTGTCACCATATACTTTAATTTTAAGCAAAAATATTTGTTGTTTATATAATATATGTGTATGTGCTGGGTATATATATAAAGACATATATGTTTTGAAAATATTTACATGTATTTACATGTATATATTTATATTCATAGAATTTATATTACATATAAATATACATGCATGTGTATCTGTTTCTATATACAAAATAAATATACACAGTACACACATATACTATGTAAACAAAAACTGGGTAGTACTGATTACATTTCATCTGAATTATGCAGTCAGATTAGAGAAATGAAGAACTTGTCATTTTATTGTATTACATCTTAAAATGCTCATAATCAAATGACACGATGACATGATATTATTCACACAATAGCAGTCAATTATTTATAATTCATTAATTCTCCCTGATTCTTCTAAAAATCCTTCTGTCTGTTATACCATTTAGCTTTGGCTATATTCACAATACAGAATGGTTATAAAAATATCATAAATAACGTTGATTCATGCCTCAAAATTAAGGGGAAAAACAATCGGTATCAAACAATTATGAAATGTATTATAGATTATGAATAGTAAGTAGAAAACAAGGTATATATGTAATTCTTCTAAGGCAGTCAAGGCTGGCAAGATTCTTTTTTTGACCTTTACTTGTTGCTTTTCGAACCGCCTGCCAAAGAATTATTAATTTCACTTCATAAATCTATAAACGGCATACAGTTAAACAGTCTTAGATCATTGTTCACCAGCAGGCCTCGTTGGGAGCTGGATCCTGCTGGGCTGCTCTCAAACACGCTATTAACTGCTCTAAGAGCACAGATGCTGCTGGACAAGGAAGTAGTTACAGTCCGGGAGAGATTTACAGTAGGCTTAGAGCAGCGTACGATCGACCGATCACCTGCTGTCCCTGAATGTGTCAGGCTAATTTGAGGAGACCATGATGGGTGTGTCCACACTCAGCACAAATCCAAACCCAGAACCAGAGAGATGAGCCTAAACCACAGGCACTTTCCTGAGAGGACGCTTAATGCTCCAAGGTCATTTGTTGAATTGGCATATACACTGTTGTTTAAAAGTGTGTGGTGGGGGGGAGGGGGTTGTATATAATATTATAATATAAATGCATATGAATGTATATGAATCAACAAATTCTGAAAATGCATTTCTGAATGATCATATGATATTGAAAACTAGAGTCATGATGCTGAAACTTTGCTGCTTTGCACAGAAATAAATTGCCTTTTTAAAGGAGCATTAGGTAAGAAATGGCCAAAACTGGTACTGCAATCACTTTCAAAATACTGCTGAGCTGTGTCTCCCCCTCCCTCTCCCCGCTGACTAGAGGTTGCCAAAATATATGCGAAGAACACATTATTTTACCATGGTAA
>JAUCMT010000054.1:8126936-8142933 GCA_032357475.1 Enteromius thamalakanensis | reverse complement strand
TCTTAATGCCTGTTGAACATAACAGAGACATTTTATGATTATTACAATAAATTTCTTACCTAATGCTCCTTTAAATATATTCAAATAAAAAAGGGTTCTTTAAATTATTTTCAAACAAATAAATTCAGCAGAAGCGTGACTTCTTTCAGAAACACCGAAACATCTCACTGACCCCAAACTTATTAAAGGTAGGGTACGCCAAACATTCTTCCCAAAAGCACACGCTACATCTGACACACACATGTAAAAGTGCATGTGTGCTTACACACAGGTCTGCATGTGTGTTTTCAATTAAGACCCAGATGACTACGAGCAGCATTGGGAGGGGTGAACCGTGTAAATTGATTGTGAGAAGTTTATAGACTTGTGGCACTCTTTGATCCTTCCTTTTGTTGTATAGTACAGTGTGTTTTAATATTCATATATCTATTCAAATGTTACAAATATACCTGAAGTTAAGTTTTTGTATGTATGTAAAATAGGAATAAGGCAAGGTTTTGGCTGGTGACCTTGACAGTAAGAAAGAAGGAGATTTGGAGAGAGTTGATCACAAGGACAAATTCAAAGAGGAATGTTGCAGTGGTGGTTTTATTAACTCTGTATTGAGTAATATTGAGTGTGACAGAGAGTAAGAACCAAGATTAACTGCCAGAATGGGAAAGAATGTATTTTATGTGTGTGTGTAGTAGAGATTTTTGAAACGAATGTGCCGGATATGGTACGTTCACATAACTTTATCAATAAGTAGGTGTGACTTCATCTTTTCAGATGTATTTTGTAAAATGCATTTTAAAATGTAATTTAGTGCTTTTAATAGTAAAGAGTTTAAGCAGGCATTACTCAATTACATTTTTCTCAATTCTCCATTTCTTATTATCAGTGTTGAGAACATTCATGCTGCAGGATATTTTGTGCGGTAACAGTGTTTCTACAACTTGTTTTTGTTATTTATATTCTTCTTTTTCATTGGACAGCATCTACAATAGAGCACATAATTCTGAAATTGCAAAAGCAGCTTCAAAAATCATAGGCAGGGAGGTCATAACATTGAGTCAAATACCTAAAAAATCACTCTCAGACTGAGCCTGCAATGCTTTCTTTATACACTGAATGAGAAACAAATAGATCAACTGTCTCCTTTGGTCTTTGCACAGGTGAAGAAATCTACCACTGATTCCCATGCTCCAGACCCAGTGGACAACAGGTACAGGGAACACACACTCACATGCATATTCTCCTCTGGAATGTATTAGAGTATTATTTATGAGTGCCAATGACAGTGGACTGTGGGAGTGAAGGATTTTGTACACATAAAGACAGAGGGAGAGATAAAGAAAGAGGGATGGTAAAGTCATTGTGTGTGAGTGGGTGTAAAGCAGACAGCTTCACCTGGATAAAACTTGTGTTAGAGCTCTGTGTACTTTGGGATGCGTTCAGAAATTTCATGCAGATGTTTATGCTATAAACAGAGAAAGAGGAGCAGCTCTGTTTCTATTTGACATTACGTTATTATAGGAGCTGTCTTTGTGCATTTGTCCGTCTGCTAAATGCTTCAGTGCAAAACTATCTTACTTAAAGGTCTTGTATAATTATTATGCATGCCTTTTTTGTAGTTCAGGGATGGATGAGTATACTTAATACAAATAATAATAATAATAATAATTATAATAATTTAACACTGAATTTCTTATGTGTATGTGGTGAAAAGAAAACGTCTACTTATGATATGTATATTTGTATTCATTATTCATAACATAAACATAATATAATATTAAAATGAAGAATAATTACTTCAGATAACAATATTGCATATAAACAATATTTCATTAGCCATAATGCCAAATAATTCTTACCGCAATTCTTACGGTTTATATATAATAAATATGTAATATGTAATATATATATATATATATATATATATATATTTACAGGCAGTTTTATATTCACATTGCAGGTTGTTTAACATAGTACCATGAAGATGCTTTTTAGCTTATGTGAAGAATATATGTGTGTGTATATATGTGTCAAATTCTGGAGAAAAAGATAACTAGATCCTAGATAAACATGACCTAGACAAACTGCTTTCCAGCATTTTGAAGTAAAAATTCTTGAAGTAAAGATGCAGAAGTTGGGACAGATGTTCTCTTTAGCAGATAGTTGAAACTAGGGTCATATTATCATTCTTGCAATGCCAAAGCCAGTCTTTTTTTCCCCATTTTCTGGTTAGTAAGTGTTATTTTGGGGTCAGTAAGATAAAAAAAAAAATACATTAGTACTTTTATTTAGCAAGGATGCATTCATTTTTTCATCACATAAATACATTACATTTTAAAAACTATTTATTTATATATGTATTAAAAGAGAAATAGCTATTTTAATAGTAATTTGTCAGAATATAACCGTTTTTACCATGTTACTGATTAAATGCATGCAGCTTTGTGAAGCTAAAAGACCTTTTCAAAACCATTAAAACCCTTTCCAAGCCCTCACTTCTAAATGTTAGTGTAAATGCATCTATTTTTGTCTGTCACAGGGTCTTGGAGATGCAGGATCTAACGGACCCGCAGCACTCTGTTAACAGTGGCAGTGACAGCACATCCAAACTGGACAAAAACATCCTCAGCAACAACATAACGACCAATGGAACCGGAGGTATGAAAGAACGACAAATCAAAGAGCAAGCAAGCAAAAAATTACCAGCGTACATGAGTGAGCCAGCGACATATTAGCTGATAAATAGGGCCTTTCAACCAAAGCATTGCTTTGAGTACAGGAAATCAGCTTTAGCGCAGTGCACTCCACGTTCATCGCTGCAGAGTTACTTGCTGTAATTGAAAGCAGGGTTCAGTCGTGCTGGGCGATGTTCGGATTGCAAGGATAAAGTGTTTCTTGTTCTGGTGGTTTTGGTGCCGTCCAGCGCGGGTTTGGTGGATTAGTGGCGATGTCGTGTGTCAAAACTCAAAGGTCAAACGCCGCATACAGGCCTAATTAAACCAGAAGAAAGCGTGTATCTGCACAAGCCTCTTTGTGCTGAAATGTTTTCCAGCACTTCTCCTGTGCGTGTTTCAGCAAGAGCCTGGTGCACAGCAAACCATTTCCTGCGTTTAAACTCTCATTTTCTCTCTGATGTCAACACACGCTCACTCGCTTTTCTCTCCTTGAGGAAAACGCTGAACAAACGTTTTAAGAGAGAACGCTAGGCAAACATACACATGGCTAAATAGACTCTCAACACCCTAGCAAGCGAGTGTTTGATGTATGGCTATGACTGTGCGGTACACAAGAGACGTAGTAAAATTAAGGGACCCTGTGTGTGTTGTGTGTGTGAGCTCATCTGTTTTTGACATGTAGCGGAATAAAACAATAGCAGAAGACTGAGAGAGTAAAAAGAGCAGAACTCAGTAAATCATTTAGATTAGACCCCAGCTAATGATTTTAACAGCTTGACATTCACACACACACACTGGGATTGTGCTTCTGCCAAAACAACGACATATTCAACATTCTCCTCTGTCTACCTCATCAGCTCACAGCCTAGACCGAATCCCTCCATGCACACACACACACACGCAAACCGCCCACACAACCACCCACACACACACACATCCTAACATGAATCCCACTGCCAGTGAAGCCTCATTCATCTTACTTTAGAGGACTTTGCTTTCTTCCTCACACACACACACACACACACACACACTGATTTAAGAGAGTTTTTCTGCAAATGCGCTTTTGACAGGGCTGCCATAAACTCAATGTGGCAAAATATTGTTTTATGATTTATATTAAGTCATTTCTTATTATGGGAACACCAGGAACGATGACTGTAAATGTTTGTTTTAATGAAAGGGAATTTCATTATAATGGAAATCTATTGGAATTTATTTACGTTATACGTTACAGTAATGGTTGTAGTCTTTGCTATTTGTGAAATGTTATACAAGAGCTTTCCATACAAACTTATATTTTACATAGGCCACCAAATGTACTATTTGGACACTTAGGTCACATTTAAAAGTTCACTAATAACTTTATGAAATAACAAAATATCATCTATCAAAATGAGATTTGTAAAATAAAATAAAATGCTGTTTTCTCACAACTAATGCCTCTTTTCTCAACTATTTCAACTGCATATACTTTTATCTTTTAGTTAATCTAAGAAATCAACAGATGGGTGACCTATCAGAGTAACTAGAAAATATTTGACAACCAATAAATTAGTGCATTTTATCTTCATATTAAACACTTTAGCCATTGCTTTCTGAATTAAAACATGCTTGAAAATATTTTAAGATATTTATTTATAAATAATTTTTAAAAATAATAATTTATAGATGATTATAAATACTATTATTATGAATTGTATTTATTTACTTTTAATATTAGTATAAACACATCTATACACACATCAAGAAAAAAAATATTTAAAAAAATAAAATATTTAAAAAAATAAATAAACATCTATACAATACATGCAATCTAGTGACATTCATTGTTTTTAAGTGTGATGTAAGTGTCCTTATATTTTTGGGTCTACCTGTATGTGCTAAATTCATAATTAAAAAAATAGCTGGGTAATACAGTCCACTATACATCTGACTCCGCCCCCAGGAGAGAACATGACAATTCTAAACACGGCTGATTGGCTGCTGGGCTGCAGTACCCCGCCCACTGCCCCAAGTATGAAGAACGATGGTATACTGCATGTGTTTGTGGAGTGAATATATGATAGCACGTGTGTGAGTGTTTGGGTAGAGTGCTTTGGAGGGTTTTCTTTAGTACTTTCTGAGTTGGTTTGATTTTGAGAGCTTTGAGTGGAGTTTGACAGCTGATGGGATGCCTTATATCTTTCTCGGTCTCTCTCTTTAAGTTAAGTCTGAGCCTCTGAACAGCAGCGAGGCTGTGAACTCGGCGGGAGACACTGGGCTGGACACTTACACTGGGTCAGGTAAAACATCCACACACACACATGCGCGCTGCATTCAGAATGCCTGCTGTAATCCCGCTTGGGAACTTGCTGAAAGCTCTGAGCCCTCAATCTTTGTACTGCCCTTGAGCTAACGTCATCAGAGCCACAAACTCTTTATTTAGATCAATGTGCTCACACACAAACACACACACACACACACTCAGAGACTGAGAAACCCTCTGTCCATGCGCTCCCCTGCAGAGAAGGTTGAGGCCCTTGCTTGAGCTGACAGTGTGATGTCTCTATAGAGAAGACAACAGCATGTTCGTTTATTCGCACTGAAAAAACAAACAAAAAAAAACGTCTTTTCCATTAAAATGTATTATTAAGATAAGATTTACTAGATGAGTCAGACATGTTTTCAGGGAATATAAAACCTGTATAAAATATTTTTTCTTGTTTTAGCATAAAAAAGGTTTCAAGTTAATAAAAAAAACACAAACCTATATTTTCCCCCTTTGTAATAAATTAAGCTTGAATAATATATACCAAAGGCATGTTTTCAGAGACTACATCTATAAAATAACTATATAGACTAAAGAGTACATCTGTGAAGGAGTTCACTGTATGTACTTTAGAAATGTTACTGTCAAATAAGACAAAAGTTTATTTGCAATAAGAGATAACTCTGTTTTTTAACTGTCATTATATCATCATGGTTTCATTGCATTATTTAGCTTTTTTTCATGTAGTCAATATAATATGATGCAAAATGAAATTAGTAAAAAGTGGAGTTATCTCTTTTTGCATATTAGCTCTTATATATATATATAGAGAGAGAGAGAGAGAGAGAGAGAGAGAGAGAGAGAGAGAGAGAGAGAGAGAGAGACAAAAACACTGATTAAGAAAATGATTAGGACTGGGGAATGCTTCAGTTCAGGAAGGGAATTATGACAAGCAAATGCCAAAATTTGTTTTTGATTTTGCATCTCAAGGAGAAAAGAGGAAGAGAGGAAAGGCAGGAGATGGAAACAAGGACATTCTTTGATGTAGAAAGAAGATTTTTTAGAGAATAGTTCCTGTTATTTTTTTTTCTGCCATTTCTTAAATTGAATCCAGCTGGTGAGAAAGACTGTGAGCTGTCAATCAAAACACAGAGCTGCATGTGTGTGTGGATTTAAACTGAAGGCTCTTGGCAAAATCTCTTCACATGGAAGAAGTCCAGCACACATTTTATTTTATGATTGTGATATGTAATAAATTACACTTTCAGTCCAATGACAACTGACATGCAGTACTGACTGCTGATACATCCCAGTAAAGTGTATGTGCGTGCGTGCCAATGTGCGTGAAAACAAATCAGTCTCTAGCTAATTTCTTTGTTTTTTTTGGTGCAGTTATAAGCAGCAGTGGATTCAGTCCTCGGCCGGCTCACCAGTACTCACCTCCTCTCTACCCATCAAAGTATGACATAGACACATGTACATGCAAAACATCTAATCATCTTCACTGGGGTCAACAGCAGACAAATTAACAATGGCGGTTGATGTCAAAAAGGCAGCTGACCGTTGATCTAATCAAATGAAAGCTGACTGTTTTGATTTTGTGTTTGATTGGCAGGCCTTACCCCCACATCCTGTCTACACCTGTGGCTCCTCCCATGTCGGCCTATACGGGCCAATCGCAGTTCACTAGCATGCAGCAGTCGACAGTTTACGCACCCTACTCTCAAACTACTCCACCCTATGGCCTCTCCACCTATGGTAGGTCCTTTACCTTCACTACATATTAGATGAATAACATATATACGTGTTGTTTATTCAGTGTGTGATGATGATATCATAGCTTAGTATTTATAAAAAAAGAAAGAGTCTTTAGTATCAATCCAGTTTGGTTGACAGGTACACTCTCTTGATCTTGAGCTACAGATTTGGGGGTGATGTTGCCAGGCATAAAGACAGAATCACAAAACCAATCAACCCTTCAATCAGGGCTCAGCTATAGCCCTGGGTTTACCACCCCTCAGCCTGGACAGACAGCATATTCACCCTATCAGATGCCAGGTGAGTGTGTCTTTGTGTACTGCATGAAACAAATAACAGCATACAGGTTTGGAACAACTTGATAGTTATCAAGAATAGTATTTTAAATGTGGGTATTTTACTCTGGTGAGATCTGTTCGTCGTTGACTGGCTGTTCTCTCCCTCAGCAGGGTCAGGTTTCACAACCTCTCCTGGTCTCTACACATCCAACAACTCCAATCCAGGCAACTTCACCACACAACAGGTACAGTCACACGTGCACACATGAGCACACACATGCACCAATAATGTCAGGGTTCAGCAACGAGTTTTTTTTAAAACATCCCAGACCTCAGAGTACAGATCGCCATCCTTCATCTGAGAGAATTTATGCTTTTAGGACTTAATGTTTCCCTAAACTTTTATGATTAAAAGTGCTGCCAAAGAAAAGGACCCAACTACACTTTAGACTCCCACTGATGAATTTAGCTGTGTAAACAAAGTGAGGTTCTGGCGATGGTTGAAATGAAGGAGTAAGCTGAATTAGGATGAAATGAGAGAGTGAAAGCAGTAGAGCGAGGGAAAGAGTTTCGCAGAGAGCATTTTACTGCAGCGCTCATGTTCTTGAGCGAGTGAGTCAGTGACAGTTTTAGAGTCATCTCCCGTAAGAGATCCGTCAGTGTCTGCACATGTAAAACTCTCTCAAAGATACAAGAGAAATCAGGGAGTGATAAAAAGCTCTGTGTGGATGAGCCAGAAATCTTTACGTTCCAGTGCTATTACTTGATCTTTCTTCTCTTTATTATTCCCCTGATAAACTCCCTCTCCCTTTCTTACTCATTCAAGAAGAACATCAAATCTATATACTTTCCACATTTCACTAAATTAAAGAGTGGAGTGGGGCAAGTCGTCACACACTTGTCTTTATTTCTTAGGGTAGATCTGTTATATACTGGCTACAAAAAAGCTATTGATTATTTCCACTGTTATTAATTAAGAGTTCATTGAACATGAATAACGTATGAACGTACATTGGCCTTTTGTGACAACATGCCCCAATAGCAGTTTTTGAACATTTTAAAACACCAAGCAAAAATGTCAAAGGTGATATCAAACCACCATTGTTTTGAACAACAACAATAAAAATACATTTACTGCATCATATGTATTTTTACTTAAAAATCACTTTAATATAATATAAAAAAAATCGGTTTTCAGTTGCATTTATATTTGTAATGCATAAATCAATTATTATTTGGATTTTGTTTGTTTGTAGCAGGAATATCCCTCCTATACAGCGTTTGGGCAGAATCAATATGCTCAGTATTACTCCACTTCCTCCTACGGTTCCTACATGACGTCTAACAGCTCATTGGACGGAACAGGTTCAGTCTCCACCTATCAGCTGCAAGACTCCACCCCCATCATGACAGGACAAGCTGCTGACCTGAATCCAGGTAAGGGCCCAGAACATCCTGGCAATCATAAAACTCCTTAAAACACCTTGTTTTGAATCTAGCAATTTTCAGCAAGTGTAAAAAAAACACCTCATAAACATCTGTTATGTTATCAGTTATCTGTCAAAATTTTGATCATTGCCATTATACTTTAAATTAATAGTGTCTATAGATCAGCAAATGGCGCAGTTAAAGGTTAGAATGAATGTTAGAAAGTTCTGTTACAGGGCTTTTGGCACGAAGGTGTTGTGTTCTGTGCTTGTTGATTATGTTAGTAGAGCGATGGTGATTGGGGGTTTTGTCCAGCAGGCCCAAAATTCAGTGGGGTCCTAAAGCTGCATTTCTCAGTGATTTAGCTTGGCTGCAGTACAGCAGAGCTCATTACAGTAAATTTGCTCACACGCATAGACACACAAACATTATGTTCTATCAGATGTGCCAATTTCCCACTTTCAAAACTTATGTAAAACATGATTTTAATTAAATAAAGAACAGACATGAGAATGTACAAACTCAAACATTGTTTTAGATCCTCGTATACAATCCCTGATTACAAAGAAATACGGTGACAGCAAGACATTATCTTTATTTCTTTGATTTACAGGACATATAAAGCATAAAGCCCAGTTCACACGCAATAACTGTAAAAATAACTATATTAGCATCCATACCAGCTTCTGCCGCTTTAAATTCTTGAGTTTGTTATTAACAAGATGGATTCTGATTGGCTGTCAATGTTGTTTCGTTCATCAGCTGGAAAAATTATTCTGAAAGTGATTCCAATGATATCATTTCTCATCTCTTTACAGCTATAGCTGTGAACTATTCTTTTATATTGAGAACTATTTTTAGAACTTAACTGTATAGTTATCATCCTTGATGAACCGGCCTTTAGGGAGAGTGATTACTGCAGAAACGCACATATTCAAGCAAGTGAGGAAGCTTTAATGTGTGTCATTAATGTGTTTTTGATTCTCTTTTGCAGGTGAGTTTGAGGCGGGGCAGAGCCCATCTACGCCAATCAAGGAGATGGAAGACCGGGCGTGCCGAGGGGGTGGGGCTAAAGCACGGGGGAGGGGCAGAAAGAACAACCCCTCCCCACCACCTGACAGTGACCTTGAGGTATTAATACATAGATAGATCTAATGTAATGTAAACATACTTTCACTACATACTTTCACAATCATTGTGTCATCACTGTTTGTTTACTGAGATCAAACATATGTCTGCAGAGGGTGTTTGTTTGGGATCTGGATGAGACGATTATCGTGTTTCACTCACTCCTCACCGGCTCCTATGCGCAGAAGTACGGCAAGGTGAGTTCAAACACACATAATATGCACACAGCTTAAACACACTTTTATGACTGTGAGCATCTTCCAGTGATTGCTGATTATTATTAGTATAAATGCTTTAATAATTGATTGGTACACACAAAGTCTTCTGGTGGCCTAATTGGTGTTGGTTTACATTTTGACATACAAACCTTAATTTTAAGAGTCATGTCAGTTCAGTTTAATTTGATAATTGTGTTTTTATTTTGAGCCAAACTCTGCTAATCATTTACATTTAGAAGTGCTTGTAAAGAAAAAAAGTGTAAGATTTACGATTTACATTTTTCACACAAAAATACTAGTACATATTTACAAATGATTACAAAGAAATGACAACATTGAATTAATTTTTTAGTTGATGGACTGAAATAGTTATTGTAAAGCACACTCCAATAATCTTTTACTGACAATTTTGTCAGTGTATTTCTCCAGAATGCAATAGTAAACAACAGTGCATTCTATCATATGCAGAGCGCATAAGAGTTGTTAGATTGGGCACTGTGACGGCTGGACTCAAGGAGTGTGAAGAGTCAGACATCTTCTGACACCTTCCCTCATTTCTTGTCGTTCAGTTGGTGAGAGACATAGAGACAGCTGCGGCTATTCGCGGCTCTGGGGCTATTTCTGCAGGCTCTGTGACGATGAAAACCCTCCGTTCTTAGGCACCCTCGTCAGAGACATTGCACATGCTGTCAAGCACAAGTGCCAGCAAGCACCGATCTATAAATTAATCACTGAAACGATTGTGAAATTACCGAACCTCAGGGTTCAAAAGTGGGAAAAGCAGCTCCACGCCAGTGTGTCTTGAATTGTTTATTTTGATTATAAAAAATTGCCTCAATTATTTTTTAACGTATGCTTAGATTAAGTTTAAACATTTTCAAACAGTTGAATCATCATTTCCAATCTCTGTCAGTTTTGCCATTAACTGTGTGTGCGTGTGTGCTTTTCTATTCTCGTTCGCTGTCTCAGCCAATCACCTTTGAGCCAACAAACTCCATCACATATGATGATTTTTACAGCTGGGTGCCCTCCCCCTCTTGCGTTCACTGTATGTGTGTGTGTGTGTGTGTGGTTTGAAGGGTCTGATGTTCTGAGACAAGTGTAGTATCTGCCATCATTTGATGAAAATGATATTTACTGAGCATTGGAAATATTCATATTGAACCAAAACTGCAGAATTAATACAACCTGTATTCTTAATCACTCCTTTTATTGACATTCCTAAGACATTCTGTTTAAGATTCTATTTTTATAGATCATTTCAGTAATTTTTTTTTCTAATATAATAATCTAGCAAATGCTCAAAGTTCTTGAAGAGGAAAGAAATAAAGAAAGATGTGTATTTTAATGGTCTTTGCACATTTTTGAGTTTTGTTTCTATAGTAAAAAATATTGTCTTTTTGTGTCTTTTGAACTCCAATATAAGGGCTAAAGTTCTGATGTTATTAGCTCTTCTTTCATTGACTTACTGTACACTGAGTTTTCAGCTTTCAAAATTATGTAATCAATGATGACAAAAAAAAACGATGTTATTGATTCAATTGTCGTTTTTGCATAATGTTTTTTCTATTTACATGTTAGAGTTATGTTCTGTTTTCATTGGTTCTTTGCATATATTTAATCAATGACATTTATAGCTTATAGCTTTAACATTGAATATGGCTCTATTTTCCATCTAGATTAAACATTTTACTGAGCTGAGCTTGTCACAGTGCTTTCTGGGATTGCCTTTTTTCCAATATACATGCAAAACTGTCTTAAAATATGGCCAAACATAACGGATTTACCACAATTCTGGAACAGCCTCTGCATTAGGAGTGTCCGTGATGCTATAAAATGGAAAAATAAATTAATACAGTGTCCCAACAACAGCTGGGTGAATTTTAACTATGTTAGGTTTGTTATTGGTGATGATGATGATGCTTGCCAAGTAAAAATATCCTAACAACTATCATTTGAATTATCAGGACCCACCATTGGCTGTGACTCTTGGTTTAAGAATGGAGGAGATGATCTTCAATCTTGCCGATACACATCTGTTTTTTAATGATTTAGAGGTAAGCAAACTCTCCTCTTGTTCCCTTTGTCTTAATTGTTTCCTCAGTCTTTTTCCAGTCGGAGTGTGTTTATGTGACTGTGTGGCCCCCTGCTGGTTAACAGTAGTAACCCCTCTGTGTTTGAACAGGAGTGTGACCAGGTGCACATTGATGACGCCTCTTCAGATGATAACGGACAGGACCTCAGGTGAGTTTATCAGCTCAATGATTTAATTTAACAGCATTTAAGCTTAGATTTCAAACTATTCTTTTAAAGACACCTCTTACTCATTCAGCTCTAACCAAAAAAGTCATAAACTACGTCTTAAAATATATGTCTGAATATGTATGTTACTTGTATGTAAAACAGGATTATTGTTATTATCAACAGTACTTACAGTTTTGCCACTGATGGCTTCCATGCAGCTGCAACAAGCGCAAGTCTCTGCCTAGCAACAGGTGTTAGGGGCGGAGTCGACTGGATGAGGAAGTTGGCTTTCCGATACAGAAGAGTCAAAGAGTTGTACTGCACTTACAAAAACAACGTGGGAGGTATGATCTTATAACAAGTTGAAATATAAATTGTTACTGGATTAGTTCTAGATCTCCACAGCTGAGGTGTTTATTACTATTTAGATAACCTATTAGAGTTTTTATAAGGGATGCAATGTCCACGGTTCAATACATACCTGGGTTAGTAACCTTTGATTGGGTTCAGCATGGTTCAGGTTTTCTTTTTTCTTTCTTTCTTTTTTTCTTTTTTTTTTTTGCAACAAACTAACAACAAAACTCCTGTAGACCTGTGTAGTGTGGATTATTATATGTTTGCTTGTTTTATTTTTTATTTTACCAAAATAGGATAAATTGCCTATTACTGAGCGCTATTAACACGTTTCATTCATACTGGATGCCAGAGAGCGCCATCACATGAAAACTCAACATATGCATCACAGAAGTAATGATGAGGTTCCAGGAAATCCCTAATATGAATAAATATGGATAAAATTGAATAAAATGAAAATATACACATTTCAAAAGATAAAACATTAGGACAATAGACACTTGCCTGTGACTATATATTGTTTACCTGTATTCTTCAAGCTATTTTGGGTATTTTCATAATGATTAAGTATATTTACCTCAGCAGTACCTCAACTTCATTGTATTTTATAAGGCATCAATTCCTTTTTAATAGCTTTGGTTTTAGATCTGATTTTATGAACGAGTTGCCCAGATTAGCTGTTTAATTAAACTAATTAAATTACTCTATATGCAGCATGTTCTGTTTTATTAAAGGCCAAAAATAATAAATTTCCCAGTCTAACTCTAAATACAGTATATTTATACATTGTGTTAATAACATTCTTATTAAATGTTATTTTAAAGTAGTGTATGAATAATTTCATGGTTTATTATTCAAATGCTGCCAGATTGGTGATTAAATAGATTGTTTTGGTTTCATGCAATAGTATATGCTATATTTATGAACGTGGCGTTTTGTTTATGGTCTATTATTTCAGGGTTGTTGGGCCCGGCTAAGAGGGAGGCGTGGCTCCAGCTGAGGGCAGAAGTTGAGGCTCTCACGGACTCCTGGCTGACCACTGCGCTCAAGTCCCTGTCAATCATCAGCTCCAGGTCTGTCTCTTCATGCAGCATCAGCCTTTGTCAGTGAGGACTATAGCTTCACACAACATAAAACGCAATCTCTGTCTCTCTTACCCAGGAGTAACTGTGTTAACGTCTTGGTGACAACGACACAGTTAATACCAGCGCTGGCTAAAGTGCTGCTGTATAGCCTGGGCTCAGCATTTCCTATTGAAAACATTTACAGCGCAACCAAAATAGGTGAGTTCAGATACAGGCCCGACTTTGCTTTGAGTTCATCATGTAAATTGTGTTGAAGTGTTTATTTTCATTTCATTGAACTGTTTCATTTCATTTCTGCGATTAAGGGTGATGTAGAGTTCAGTCTGTGTGGAACATGCTTTGGCTCGCATTGTTGCATTAAATCGTAAATCAAAACAAATCAGGATGACCTGGTCATAACGTCCACGTTCAGTCTGTCGGATCATGTGGAACTGATTCTGATTGGCTGATCTGTCATCATCTTCCAGGGTTAAATTATTCTTTTGTTCCGCTGTTTTAATAAACATTCGTTCACAATGAGTTGATTCCACTCTCTGTTCAACAGCCGATTTGAGCTGATGTGTTGCTTACAAATAAAGGTACATCTGCTTTCTTCGAGGTTTCTTGTTTTAAATGTAAACCTGATGTACCTGGCCAACCACTAAAAATGAAATATATAACAATGCATTTAAATTTAAGTTAGATGAAATATAAGAAAACAGTATGAATTTAATTTCACAATTAATTTTATATTTTTATTATCTTTCCATCAAATACAACCCAGATTTTATTTGTAATTTCTTTTCTGTTTATGTTGGATGGATGGATTTACATGTCTATATTCATAATCATATAATTTATATTTAATATATAAACATAACCTATTTTTCAGAAGTATATACGTGTGTTTATTTATAAATAAATGGCTCTCTGGAATGCTTGATTCTGATTGGTCAGTTGAGACATTTGCAGGTTCGTTCTTTTCTAATAATAACCGTTTCAAAGTAATAACGCATAGCCGGGACTACTTGTGTGTTTAAATCCCTCCGCGCCAACAAAGATTACCGTTTGGCGCCATCTTGTGACAAACACTAGACAACATGAGGTGCAATAAATAACAAAAATACATCCGTTGTTATATAGAAATGTTAGTCACGTGGTACTATATCGTTTAGCGGAAGAATGTAAATGTTAATTTAAAGCAAATACGCTAATAAAATGTTTCAAATACATATTAATGTTCAGTTTTTTTTCTTATGTGGCAAGTAGCCCTGTAATAATCGGGATAATATACAGGCAGCCGGTAGTTATCGCGAAATAAGCCCCTTCAGCGTGATACAACAGTCCTGATCACACTGTCAGGGCTTATTCCTGCGATAACTACCGGCTGCCTGTACATTATCCCTTACATAAACTTTGGTATTTACTATCCCTTTTGTAATATTATTCATAAGAAAGCCATGTTGAACCAATTTTTCGCCATGTCTAAAATCTACCCCAAGGTTAAAAAAGAAATGTAATGAACGTAAAAACTGAAACCATTAAATACTTTTGTGATCTTTTTCCATTTGCTATTTTCAAAATGCATAATAATCGTTATAATCGTAAAACCATGATTATTCTTGTAATCGTACCAACCAAATCTACAAATGTTACATCCAGGTGTCTAATGGTAAAAGTGGACTTCTTGTAAACCCTTTTCTTCCTGTCCAACAACAGTGAGTGAATGACAGTGTTATCTGTTGAAGAGCATTATGATAAAACTAGATGAGCCAGAAGAAAACAGAAACAGAGGAAAGGTAATGAATAAAAGAGAATCAGTAATAATGAAAAGTAATTAATTTTTAGAAAAGTAATTAATTTGTGACTCTATTCCAGTCGAGATGAACACCCCAGCTCAATCTAAACTCAATGTTGATCAGAAAGCTGAGACCGGAGGAACTGTAAATGCTCCTGTATTCAACGAAAGCACTATAGGATCATTTACTTTCAACTACATCACTACAAGAGCTGGTACTATCACTCTAACTGTGCTTACTAAGACATACTTCTTTTTAGCAATCATTTAATAGCTCAATAATGCCCAGTGGATGTGAACCGTATTCCTTATATATTTGGGTTTTATGGCAATATTGTTAAAGACATGTTTAAGAGATTTTTTCTTGGTTTGTTTTTTCTTTTCTTTATCTTCACAGAGCCACAAAAACCCCAAGTCACAGGAAAACAAGGTGTAACTATCATGTTTATTTAAGGCTAGTTAACACATTACCAACAACTGTAGACACATTTGTGTGGTTTTATTGGATTAGTGTGTTAACCCTTTGCCACTGGTTGGTGTTTGTCTGTCACTTACTCTTTACTTACTTCTTCTCTTTCTCAAATGTTTAGCTGCAGAGGACCATAAAGCTTCTCTTTCTGATTACACAGAGATCAGCCTCAGGCTGAAGAACAAATTAAAACAGGACTACCAACGGATACTGATTGGAAATTCACAGAAGGGTCGTCTGCAGCACTTGAATGATATATACACGGATCTATATGTGCTGGAGAATGAGACTGGAGGAATAGAGAGTGAGCATGAGGTGATACAGATTGAATCAAAGCGCAA
>JAUCMT010000054.1:8110615-8124956 GCA_032357475.1 Enteromius thamalakanensis | reverse complement strand
CCAGCGGGCATTCTATACATTGCCTAGGCATTCTATAGAATGCCGGCATTTCACACATTGCCGGTAACATATATATATATAAATTTAGAATTACAAATAGCACTTTACAATAAACTTCAATTTATAAACATTGATTAATGCAATAGATTCTGCATTAATTAATAATGATAATAAATGCTATAGAAATGTAATATTGTTAATTTAATACATGTACTTTAATTAAAAAGAACCACTATCTAGATCATTAAATGCTGTAAAAATAAAAAAGTATGATTACGTTAACAAATGTAAAGTGTTGGTGTTTTTGATCTGATACAAAATGTGCTTGCAAATGCTTTACTGAACTCTTTATAAACCCTCTGTAGTATTATACTGTGAGTAAGGAGAGGCTGTTGCTGTGAGTTTTTTTCTCTGTGAGCTGGTTGTTGGATCTCTTACCTCATTTTCAGAAGTGAAGAGAACTCTCGAGCTGTAACAAGCAATATTAGACAAAACCTTAGTAGAGTGGCTTGACACTGCTGCATGGATACTGCTAGAAAACGTTAAGTGTGGAGCAAATGCTGTTTTGTGTGTTGAGACGCTCTCACAGTCAGTCTGTTTCTCCCCCACAGCACAACATGCCCTTCTGGCGGATATCCAGCCACTCTGACCTGCTTGCCCTCCATCAAGCACTGGAATTCGAGTACCTGTAACACTCGACACCTGTATCATAGGCCTTTTTTGTACAACTATTTAAGAACAAGAGTACACTGCAATCTCTTTTTATGTTGTTGTTGTTGTTGTCTTTTTATTTTTAAGAAAACTCTGGCTTTTAAGATATTTCTGCACTGTCTTAAGAAGACTAGGACAGACTAGGAAGAGGGAAAATGGGATTGTATTGGTCAAACCAGGCTTGTAAAGAGCTTACTAAGGTCTTACGTCACACACACTGCATTTCATGTCTGAATGAGGAGAGTTCTTCGTCTTGAAACCACATATATCCTCACTCATCTACAGGAATTACATTATCTCTGTCTGTACGGTAGACTTCATCTCCACGTAAACGACTCGAGCGCTGTACTTTAATCAAGGATCATTTAGAATAGACACATAACTCCTGTAAATTATTTTACAGTAACTAGAACAAACACTAAAGGATGCTGTGTGTTTTCACATGGTGTCGTTTTGATTGTGTTTTTGTAAGTTTTTGGCAAAAAAAAGTCTGTGTATAATTTGTTGTGCCTTATAAGATGTTTTTGTGTGTCAGTTTTTATTTTGAGAATGTATGTAGATAAAAAAAATTTAAACATTCGAGATTGAGTTGTCCAATTTTTTATATATATTAAACAAAACAAAAAAACAGTGGAGCATCGGGGAGAAAACACCTGTTGAAGCTTTAATAAAGCTGTAGTTTTATTCTGACTGACCTTTAGTTGCAAAGCGCTCTGATTTCAGAGAATGCACCTCTTTTTTAGACAAAACTATACATTTTTAAACATCTTGATTATGAACAGGACTTTCAAAGCCATTCAATTAGGAAAGTATAGTTGTACCATAATGCAACAAAACACTGGTTTTGCCTTTAATGTTTTAAATGCTTGCTAAATCCTGGTTCATTTAGAGTTCATACTGCCTTTAACACAAACCAAAATATATGACAGACATAAGGATGAGATTGCAACAGTTTTTTTTTTTTTTGATAGCTTCCAAAACATACGAAATACTTCGACTGCATTAAGTCATTCGTTCTTTGTATGTACAGTCTTTTTTCTACCTGCTTATAACACAAGAGCTTATAAAATGCATGGAATGCTCCAGGAACTCCTGTCCACACACACACACAAAATCTGCTGTAAATAGACTGGAACATGGCAGTATAGCTCTATGAGATCATCAAGTACACTGGAGCATTTTGCACTTTTTGATGTCACGGTTTAAAAGTCCACATCCTGTATTTGAGTCATTTGGTCTGTTGCAGTTATATAATCAGTCAAATCGCTAGGGATAGTTTGCTCCATAAAGTCTGGATGGCAGCTGTCAGAGTCCACACTGCTCTACCAGAACAAAATCAAAACAGGATTCCATTAAACCAAACCAGAAAAACCCAAATACTACAACACTCCATAAGGCACTTCACGTGCCTTCACACTGGACTTCTCTGAACTTTATTCTGTACCAATAGGTTTAAGACCAAACTACCATTTCGGAGTGCAATTCAGAACCTGCATGGATTGTTTATTTAAAAAAATAAAATAAAATAAAATACCCCATACACAAGTAACAGTTCCAACATTTTATTTTGCGCCTTATTTCTTAGATTTGAAGTACTCTTCAATGACGTCCTTAGCCTGGGACTCTTTGCCATAGTCCTGCAGACGGAGACATGAAAACATTAGATGCATGTTATATCTAACATTTTGCTTTTAAAACTGAACAAAATATCATCCTGCTATTCCATAAATTTAGCTTGTTGCCCTTCTAGGGGACCTCAAGAATCAAAACAGGACCAAGAGGCTCGTGTTCAGGCACTCAGTCTAGCCAAGAATAAAAAAAACAACCAGATACGGGGCATGGAGAGCCAGCATCTGGTCTGGACTTGGCGCAAACAGCCACATTTCAAGCCCCCATACTCTTAATAAACACCAATTGTAAAATCCAAGGTATTTTACTAGTAGTCTTCAATTAAGGAAAGTAAATGAGAAACAGACAGTGTGAACAGGACTACAGCCATAGACACCCACCTTAATGACTACACAGCTGCAGCCCACCACCTTGCGGGGTTTGCCCTCTCTGTCGATCTTGCACAGACCAACCCACTCACCAAGCTTCTTATTGTCATCAACCTACAAGAGAGCACAGAGACTTATAGTTATAACAAGAGAGTAATAACTTCATTATTACTGAATAATGGGGGGGGGTTCAGTTCAAATCAGGATTAGGATTCTTGGCAATATTCAAGAGAAAACACTTTGCATTTTGGACTTGACCGGCTAATAAAAATTACTTCAACATTTTCTGAAGCTAACATCTGTTGCCAGCCATTAGAACGGTCTTCAGCTAATTGCAGTGGTTAAGATCTTCTGGGTGGTCCGAATTAAAAGCCCACCACCAGGTCTCTAGACAAAGCTTGGTTAAAATAGAGCAATGCCTTTCGAGACCTAGAGCGTTGCATATTTTTAAGTTTCCTTCTCGAAAACACCCAATTCAGTTTGGAAAAAGCTCTTGTAATGAAACCGAATCAGGTGTAAGAAAAACCCCATCACCCTAACCCCAATTACACATAATAACTAAACAAAATCACTTATTTTAATGCCAAGGTTTAAAAGCAATTGTGAGAAGTCAGAAATGGGCTGGTTTTACTCTATGGCTGAAGCACAGCTAGAGGTTGTATTAAACTATACTCAAGTGCCTCTCCTCACCTTGATGAGGCTGATCTGATGCTCGGCACAGAGAGCCTCCACCAGCTTGACGTACATGGGCTCGTCACAGTTTGCCGCCAGGACGCAAAGATGAGCCTGGCGCCTGTCAATCAAAGAAAGACCAGGATGAGCCTTCGATCTCCTCCAACAGGTATGACCAATCACTTCAACCGTATCTCAGAAAGAAGTTGGGTAACGAATGGCAGTTATCCTCAGAGACTTCAGTAGAGGGAGCCAAATCATCATCACAGACACACAACAGCATCTAGTTTATTAAAGTGGTCACTTCTTACTTGTCGAGGGCCTTGGCGGCCTCACGGATACCGCGAGCCAGACCGTCGTGGATGAGTGCGGTCTTCAGCACTTCCGGCAGAGCGGTGTTGACATCCATCACACCTCCGGCAGCGATGCTACCAATGAAAAAAAACAATGTAATTAGGTGGAGAAAGAGTCAGGGGATCATACATGCAATTAACAACCTGCGGCTTTTCAGACTGGAGGTCTCACTCATGATGAGAGTGAAGGGGTATCCGACTAAAGATTCAAAGTTCATCATAGCCGAGGTCAACAGAAGAAAAAACACCATCTAATGTTAAACCTAAGTGTTTTGGTGTGCCGTACACATTTAAAGCTTCGAGAAATATTTATTCCCTGCACAAGAGTATACATGTCCTTCTGGTCTCTTTCAACGTATTCCGAGAAGAACCAAACCTAGCACAAAACTATAACTTCAAAACACGTATAAAATAATAAATAGGCAATAGGTAAATTAGAAGACATGTGTGCAAATCCTTGCATGTGTTATTTTGCCCTGTTCTTCCTCAAACTAAAAAAAGAAATGCTTATGGGCTACTAATAGAGAGAGCTTTGGAGATTTAACGTGACAGCTTTTGTTCAGTTAACTTCAACTGCTGTTCTTGTTAATGCATGGAAAAAATTAAGCTAAATAGTTTCTATTCAGTTGAATAAGTAAAACAAGTTTTAACAGCTAAATAAGTCTATTCAGTACAAGTTCCTTGTGAGTGTATATATTGTGCAGCGACTTCATACTGAAGTGTGAATGCTCTCCGAACACGAACACTCACCCTTCCTCGGCCATTGTAAATTAGCGATGGATGAGAGGATATATTTCTGAAATACAGGCATAACATAATCGATACATTAATATCCACTCCTTATGATACATCTTTGAGTAGTTTAAACGCAGGATGCTTGATATTTAAAGCCGATTCTGGCAGAGATTACAGAAACTCGCCCTACCTTCCCTCTGACTGCGGGTAAAGAGGACGTCACAGCGTCGACGACATTGATTTAAGCGGGAAAGGCCCCGATGGTGTCCCTTTCACTGCCTGCATGAAATAGCCTAACGTAACTCTTGTGACCTTCGGTTGCTTATTGTGTGTTATTGTTATTGTTTTTATTATTATAAGAAAATATATTGCTCGACAACATTTTAAAGAGGTTTATATTTCTGCCTAGTCCACGACGATGGCGCAAACATCTCAATCAACCACTAGGTGGTGCTGTTTGCATGCATCATTTTGCGCCTCATTCAGTTAGTAATAGACAAGCTTTGCCGCAAAAACGTATGTGGACATTCACACTTAAAAAGTATAAACACCACATGAATGACACCATTTAATAACTTTTATATATGTAACGTAATAAACTTTTCTTAAAATCGGAATTTTATTAACCATATTTACTTTTATCCAGCTAGTGTGAGATTATCACACATTTTAATACATACTGCAATCAATGCATTAATGTGTCTCGGTGTAAATTCCTCCCGTGCAAGTTTAGGCATGCCATGCTGATGTCTTGGTGTGTGTGTGTGTGTGTGTGTGTGTGTGTGAGAGAGAGAGAGAGAGAGAGTCTGCTTGTGGTAGGTGGGGCTGTCAGGTGAAGTGCCAAAACTTGCTTTCCTGGTCCATGAGTTGGCAGAGATACTTTTGTTTTAAAGGTTCAAAAAACCATTCTGCGTCTCCAGACTCTTTTATTTCAACAAAACTCATCCTTTTCAGAAGATGCCCATCAAGGTGTATTACAGTAGTGTGAGTGGCTCTAGAGAGGTGTGTATCTGTATTTCTGCCTTCTCAGGATGTCAAATACGAAGTGATTAGTGATTAGTGATTAGTGAAAAACCACTCTACAGTGGTTTGTGTTTGTGTCTGCAGAAGGATTAAACAATCCTAGATGGTGAAAAAACCTGAACCTGTTATTAGATACAAATACCTTGTCACATGTCTTAAAAGAGGAATAGACACCAGAGTTTACTGTGAGGTGTCACATGTTCATTGTTTTTCATCTGTTTCTTCAGATAAAGCAACAGCAGAGTGCGATTTTTCAATTCCTAGATGCCAAGAAGATCAAATACTTTATGTTGGACATCACAGAAAACATGAGTTTGAAGGATGAGATGAAGAAGAAAGTGGGAGACCCCAAAGCTCTGCCCCCTCAGATCTTTAATGGAGACATATACTGTGGGGTAAGTCTCATCTAGTAGCCATGTTTTTGATACTGTCTGTAGATCAAGAGAGAAAGTTTTCTGTTTTACCTGCATCAAATCAACCTCAAGTCAGGCTGATGCTGGCATTTAAATGAATGTTTTAATTCATTTAAATGCATTTATTTAGCATTACACATTTACCGTTTTCTATTAATTATGAGGATTAATTTGTGATTCACATATGCAGCATTTCTTGAGAATAAGTCTTTTGCATTTATTAGAAAAAGCACATAACGTTAAGGCTATGATGTGATATAAAGCAAAAAACAGAATGTTGCAACGGCGAGTCGATTCATGAGACACAAAACAGTGCGTAAGTGTTTGTAGTGTGTATTAATGCTATTAATTTTTGTTGAGCAAACAGCACTTGAAATATAAGAGCCTGTATATAGGCACAGGAGACCTGTCTGGCTCGTTTTGTTTCTTGTAAACTCAAACACACCCTTTCAAAGTCTCCAATAGATGTTTCCACTGCTTGGAATGCTTTCTTGTGATTGTCTGAAATTGCGTTGTGATGCACAAAACTGTGCAAATCTGCAAGAAATCACATAGCTCAGGTTCCACACATGCAGTGTGTCTGGATGTGCTTTACCAGTTAATGCTTTTAAGGAAATTCAGATGATTTCTTTCTCATTTTCCTCTTTTTTAAGGCTAAATGGATCTGGTGTTAATCTTTGTTTGTGTTCATAGGACTATGAGGCATTTTCTGAAGCAATGGAGGATGGGAAACCAGAGGCATTCTTCAAGCTCTGAACTACTACTAGCACACTACACTAATATATATAAAATAAAATATATATTTTAAGATTGTATATGTTAAGAAGACATATTTTACATCATTAAATAAAAAAAGATTTTCTTTCAAGCGTATCTCTGCTACTACATACATTATCACCTTTCATATTTGGCCACTGGGGGGCAGTAGTGTCTTGAGTACCTAAAAATGTTTTATTCAACATTGGTGCATTTCATGCACTTGATGCTTTTGAAGCTGTGATTCTTCTTCAAAAAAAGAAAAATGTCAAACCCACGACAGTAGCTTAATGGCTTATTATAGTTTACAGGAAGCGTTATTATCATGATTTCCAGCACAAGCCATCCAGAACATCATCAGTGTGTAATATTGGTCAGTGTCACAACACACACACCATGCCTAGGAACTAATTGCACACACACCTGGTTCCTATCAGGAGGACTATTTAAGTCACACTCACATTTACCACATTGTGAGCGAGAAAGAAACAGTGGCACATGTAATATTTAATTGTATAATGAGGAAAGAAAGGAGCTCTATTAACGAATTGTGTCTTTTATGTTAAACAGTTTGTCATTTTAACACTGTATCTGTTCTTTTTTTACTTGTAGCAAAACTCTTTGTCTATTTATAGAGTAACATCATTTTCTCACGCTGTCTACATCAGCCTCTTATGCTAGCCGTGCAAAGGCATGCTGGGATATCTGCAGTGTCTCCCTGGACTTCTTAAAAGTTACAGCATGTTGTGTACACATATTATACTATTTTTGGACAATTATTCCAGCAATTAAAATAAATACGTACATACGTAAATTCATTTTAAATGTGGGATGCCAGTTGGTTTTATATGGAATATTTGTTTAAATCATCACTAAATTGCGAAACATCATATCAGTATTTGAATATACTTTATTAAAAATTAGATTTTTCAGTTATTCATTTAGATTATGAAAGTAAACCACAGTAACTTCATACAGTTAGTGACATAAAGTAAAACATAATTGTGTCCTGAGAATGGTGTGAACATACATGCTTATTCATGTGGAATCATTTAATGAATGGGTGGGAGGAGGGAAGCAAGAAGCGCATATCACAATGGAGAGTAAATGGAAATGCAGAGAATGTAGATTTGGGAGTGTGTCTGTTTTGTTCGGGAGGTTTGATTGTGGCAGTAGATTGTCGAAGAAAATCTAGAGTAGACACTGTGTAAACAACAACAACAACTATTCTCCCCAGCTTTGTATAATAGTAGTCACTATATGAACTACATAAACGGGTGAGCTGAAAGCTGAGGCGTCACAGTCTGCTATTTGCTACATGCTAACATACCCCTGAGAAGAAAAACACAGTTTAATACAATTCAAAAAGAAAGGACTAAACAAGATATGAGTTCTTTCTCAAGTTTTCCAGCAGAAGGAACAAAAGGCTTTAGGAAGGAGATGTGAAATTCCAATAATAACGCATAAGGTGTTCAAATACTGATTCTGGACCAGTTTTAGACTCAGAAAAGCTTTGAAGAGCCATTATGTGTCGTGGAAACACTTAGATCTCAGGATTCTGTTTCCTGTTTTGAGGCTGTTTTAGCTTTTGGTCTGAACTTCTTTTTTACAAATAGATCAAAGCCTGCGGAAAGGACAACATTATGCCAAATTCTTCCTCTGATTCGCTACATTTCCTTTTGGCTGTCTGTTTGAGCTCCTTAACAAAGAACGTCTTACAAGAGACGTTTACATGCAACCTTGCATACTTATTATTCTCTTTGTGTAGATTGACAATAGAAGTCTTATGCGCACAAACATAAGTTCACTTATTCACTCTATCCCTGTATCACGTTAAAAAAAGCAGAATAGGCTTTTCATGCAACACATGTACAATGAAACATAACAGCAACACATATAAATAATTCATTAGGCCATAGAAAAGGTTCGTCATCCCTGTGTATGCGTGTGTTTAAATAAGAAGTTTGTTAGCTGGAGGCGGGCAGCGTGTGTTTGGCAAAAGCATTGCTGGCAGTAAGTGCTTTAAACCAGGGGGCGAAAGTTACATCACTGGAAAAAGAGCCACAGTGTTTCAGTCCAGGGAAATGTCATTGACACAGTCTAGGATTCAGAGTCCTGCAGAGAACAGAAGGGTAGTTAGTTAGATGTTAATACTATTCTGTAATCCATAGTTTTATCACATTAATGACAAAACATGCAACTTAATAATCAATATTTTTATCTTGCTGTTAGGGTAATGAAAATATAATAAAAATAAAAAATAAGAATTCTGAATAATGTACTTTTCCTATTCCACTTGCAAATTGTGTTTTTAAGCATAAATATAACAAAATTAATGGTTAATGCACAAAACAGGGAATTAAATACCCAACAGGGGAGGGAAATATTTTTATATTTTGAAGATATATGTGACCCTGAACCATAAATCGTCTCATAGATATAATTGTAGCAATAGCTGCAATTCTTTCAAAAATCATTATAGGATATCAAGTAAGTATATCATGTTCCATGGAGATATTTTGCTAATTTTCTACAAAAAATATATTAAAGCTTAATTTTTGATTAGTAATATGCATTGGTAATGAATTCATTTGTACAGTAAAGGCAATTTTCTCAATATTTTGATTCTTTTGAACCCTCAGATTCCAGATTTTCATGTAGTAGTATCTCAGCCAAACATACATCAGTGGAAAGCTTATTTATTCAGCTTTCATATGATTTCTAAATCTCAATTTCTAAAAACTGACCATTATAACTGGTTTTGCGGTCACATATTTTCTAAATGAAATTAAAAGACAACTCGGAGTGTGTTTGTACCTTTACGGGGGGCAAACAGAGGAATGAGAACACTGTGTTCGTCTCTTTAGACTGGAAGAAATCTTCATAATCCTGCAAAATGATAGAACGATAATGACTGAAAAGAGTTTTAGCAACAGTAACTGCTTAAATGATGCCATTTAACATCCATTGACATAACCGAAAAATCATATTGTTTATTGACATCACTTTATTCGTAACAGTTCTCCATAATAAACAAAAGCACCTTGGTCATTCATTCTTTTAAAAATACACAAGGATAGTTTAAATGTGTCTTGTGCTCCATAAGTGTCAAACCGTAAAATCACTGTGACATATGAAGGAAGTGGATCTGCTGTTCTGATTGGCTATGAGAGCTGTTCTATGAGAGGCGGTGTCTAAGAGTAATTAGGATTATTGTACGACTACGACTACATCAGTCATGCACTCAGCAAAATCCAGACACTGTCAGGAGTCAGTCACAAAATATACAAACCTTACCATAACTCAAGTGTTAAGTCATGAATCATTTCTAAATATAGATTTAAACTCGGAAATGTTGTATTCATTCTTTAGCCATTTATGGCAAGAGAGTCACTCAGTTCCATGTTACAACTCTAATTGATATACAGAGAGTGTGAAGGTGTGAGCTATTCCTGAAAAATCTGAAACTTTAAGATGTGTTTTTGAAAGAACAGAGGCATGAAAATGTCCCTTTTCAGAACCTTATATAAGGCATCTCATGCTTTAACCTGATTGGCTAGAGAAAACACAATAAATACCATACTAGAAAGTAATTGGCTGGAAAAAAAACAACAGTGCCATGCAGCGTACACCATTGGTCTTTGTTTACATGTATTGATTTTTAATGAACATCCTCTCAAACCAACACAATGTGGACTCATTGGCCAGACAGAGAGCTTTTAGCTTATCATTGATTTAAGTGTCTGAGAGAAACAGAGTATTACTTCAGCACAGTCCCTTACAGAACCAATTAATACACATGAATTGAGGTCTGTGGTATATCGATGAACATATAACCAATGTGCAAGTAACTAACAATCAGTTGCCTTCTAAATTCTGATTGTTGAACAGGTTGAGTGAACATGTTTTAATAGGAGAGGGTGCATCACTTGTCCAGAAGCATATGAATTAATTTCTAATGAAAAGTATTGATGACTCACGCCGCAGTAGTTGCCCCCGTTGAAGATCTGAGGCGGGAGAGGATTGCCCTTTTCAGGTCGTTTCTCCTCAGGAATGTTCTGGTACATCCAGAGCCTCTGATCCTCCAGCATGGTAATGTCTACCTCCTCAAAGTTGATCCGGTTGGCCTCCAGAAAACCCACGATGGCCTGCTGACGTTTCTTCACCTGAGGTATAACACAAACAAGGTTTGGTCAAAGATATTAAATGTTCTGTGTTATCAAAACAAACTTAAGTATTAACACGCATGAGTAATTATTCATTTACAAATGAAAAGCTGTTTGCGTCCCAGAAATCTTACTACTGAACATGCCATGCATCTCTGTTGTGTCATGCAAAATACTTGTTAATAATTTAAAATAGTTTGCAATTTAAATAGTTAGCATTTGTTTGTTTACTGTCATAAAATACTATGTTATTGGTTCTAAAATGCTTTATGCATTTTTAAAGAATTGCAAAATAGTAAATATTGATTGGAAATAACGTGGTGCAATATTATTTACTAACTAAAAGTTTTATTAACCAAGTTTGGGATCATCAACCTTTGTCATTTTCAGTAAAAGTATTAGGTATTAATATACAGCTGTATGTGCATTAGTGTCTATAAGTCCATTTTGAAAACACACAGATGGAAAGCACTCAGATGTAGGAGGTGAGTATTGATCAGCAAAAAGGGATTTAAATGAAACCAAATGTAAAACATACAGTTGGACTCTCAGA
The DNA here is from genome assembly GCA_032357475.1 of Enteromius thamalakanensis. Taxonomy (NCBI): domain Eukaryota; kingdom Metazoa; phylum Chordata; class Actinopteri; order Cypriniformes; family Cyprinidae; genus Enteromius; species Enteromius thamalakanensis. Next base: position 8,113,577 of record JAUCMT010000054.1, on the reverse strand, counting down.
CACTCCTAAAGAAATCCCCTAAAACTTTATCAAATATGACTACGCATTCAAAGCAGATCAAATTTATCAAAGAAAACAATAAAAGACTTGTATTTGTGTGGTCAAAAGGTTATTTAACATCTGTTCTATGTCTAGCATCCTGTGTTTCTGAATTCTTCCCCATATTAACCTTAAATAAACATTTGGTCCTTATCTTACAAACCTGTCTGTCATCCTCTCAGCACTCAGCTCTCCACTGTACTGTTTAAAAACTCAATAGTTCCCGTGCAAAACATACAAAGTGCATTTTCCAAATAATAAACATGTCTTTCTTTAAATTCCTAGCACTTCAATTAATGAATGCATTAAGAAGTGGATGAAAACCAAAACAACAACATTCCTTTTATATGAAACACCACTGTAGAGTTAACTGATGCTTTAAACCTGGTACACATTTTTACATTTTAGCTATAAAAGCAGGTCTAAACCACGTGTCTGAAGCAAAATAAAGGCTTAATTGTGTCATAATGTAGCATCATTCCAAAAACTTTCATTACATTAGAATATGATATAATATTCTAAAGTAATAATATAATATTATAATAAAGTATTCTTTAAATTCCCTTTTGTTTTTCATAGAAGAATGCAGATTTAACTAAAACTAAAACCATAAAGTCATTACTTAAAAAGATACAAAGACAAAATTGAATAAAATAATAAAAAACGTTTAAAAAATGAATAAAAACTATACAAACATATTAAAAAACTACTAAAAATAAAACAAAAAGGCAACAAACAAAACATAAAAAATAAAACTAAACCTGATTTATTTGTATAGTTATATAAATAGTATCCTATCAATATACTAAAATAATACCGGTGTGTAATTAATGACAAAATGTTCATTTAAATATCCCTTTAAGATAAAAAAAGGAAAATAAGTAAGTAAATAAGTTATATGTATACCTTCAACTGATGATATATATGCCTGCGCACCTATCTACAGAATATAAGGCCTCGTTTCAACAGCTGTTTGTACAAAACACACACACTTACACACCCTAGTTTGGGAGTACTAAAGTGTGTTGTCCAGAGAGAGTGTTATTGGACATAACCACATTGTGGAGGAGGACAGATGGAGTACAAATAGTCCCTTGCCTCACCTCGCCTTGCCTATCTTTCTCTCTCTCCCTCTCTCTGCTGACTTTGCAGAGAGTGTTGCTGGGCGGCCACTGCATGCAGAGCTTTTTCGATGAATTCTGTCACTAAACACACACATACGCACACCTGTGCACATAGAAAGCACAAGTGAATAAAGGTTGATACTCCGTGATGCGTTGATGAGTCAATCACATATCTCTCACACATGTTTGACTGCAAAAAAGAGAGCGAGGTTCTTTGTAAAGGTAAACATTAAACCCTGTCGGTGCTTTAAAAGCTCTATAAAACTCCTGGCCTGATAAACAGAGAGCAGGACAATAGCAGCTCTAGCCTCGTGTTGAACCAGCGCAGCCACACAGTGCAGCTATTGTTTTATCCTCAAAACAAAACACTGAAGACGTAGCCATTCTCTGTCTATTTGATTCATTTTAAGAACTCAACTTCTCTATGTCTGCAACAACCTGTTAGTTACGATAATACATGCAGTGTTTTCTGTAAACACTTTCTATCATTGAGTAACATCGTTAGACCAGTTTGTGTCTTTTTTAGTGACTCGTATTTTTTAATTCAACCGATTCGTTCAAGAATTTGTTCAGGAAGGAAAACCAGCCTTCACCTGTCTTTGTGTGCGAGTTTATTAAGGAATAAATATCACTTCTTTGTGAGACACACAGCAATTCTGTGGATGTTTTGTTTACTTAAAATCTGTTTATACCCAAATTACTCAGTATTACATTCTGTTTTATGTAAATGTGGCATAAAAGCAAAATTATAACCATGCTGTTATTCCTAATATACCGTTCCACCTGAATATGGACTACAGCGCTTTCATCTGTCTGGCTTCATACAATTTAAATTACTGGTTATAAGTATAGCCTATTGATTAAATTATTCCAAGAGCAAAATTGTTTATTCAGTGCTATTTTAATATTAATATATGCCATTAATGAACTTTTATCTTTTTCATTTTAAGTTTTAGCACTTTTATTATGTGCTTTTGTCATGTTAATAGTTTATTTAAAATATTTCTATTTAGCTTTAGTTTTATTTGAGTTTTAATAATTTGGTACTTAAACCACTGATATATAATACAGAATCTAGTCATTATAGATCAAAGACCTAAACCAGTGGCTTCAGCTTAAACTTATTTATTACCATTAATTGCCAAGGCGATATTACTAATGGTTCATTTTTAGGTGTAAATGTTCATTTAATATTTATATTTTGCTGTATTTCAGCTTTAAAATAGTTTTAGTTAACCATAACAACACCAATATCTAATTATAGTTTACAGAATATAATAGTATTTGGTTGGCCACACTGTTAAAAATTTATTGTAAATTTACAGGAAATTCCTGGCAACTAATTGCCGTGAATTTACAGCGAGAAATATACAGGTTATGTACTGTATTTTTATTACAACAAAGTACTGTATTTATACAGCAGTGTTGCTGTGATTATAGTGTATTATTACAGCAAAATGCTGTAAATTTACTGCAACTTAGTTGCCAGGAATTTCCTGTAATTTTACAGGAGAGAATTACAATTAAATATTGTAATTGTCCACACTGTATATTCTGTTATTTATTAATGCTACAATAAAAGCGCTAATCACTTCACAATTAAAACAAAAACAACTTCAACTTCTCTATTTTTATTAAAATAATATGCAATAGCACATATTACAGAATTAAAACTTTTTTTCCAAACAAAGTATCCACATTTCATTTTCATATAAACAAATAACAGTTTCACTGAAGAATCTAGCTCACTTCCAGACATCCAAACAGCCTATCATAAGGGAACATGGTGATATACAAAT
>JAUCMT010000054.1:8099421-8110515 GCA_032357475.1 Enteromius thamalakanensis | reverse complement strand
CAATAGTAGTTATTAAGATTGACGTGGTTTGGGATTGGTAAAATGTTCTTGTAAAAAAATATGATCAGAATTTCAACCTGCCTAATTCAGCACACAAGTGTATGTAAATGTCTTTTATGTGAAATATTTTATTCAGGTCAGTATTAAATAAATAATAACATGCATTTTGTATGATCTCTTATTTTGTAAAAATAATTAACATTTTGCAGATTCTGCATTTGAAAAAAAAAAAATCCTGACTAGAAACAGTTAAATTTAACATAAAATATTCTAATGTAAATAAAAACCTTCATGAGTATTGACTTGATATTTCATTGATAGGATATATTCACATTTTTTGCAATTCTATCATATTTTTTAAATTAAAAGATGCAAATGAATTAGATGGCAGTCTGTCTTTATCTCTGTCTGAGTATATTATAGAGAATAACAATATTGAACAAAAAGAAAGTGATTCATGGGACATTTGAGAATGATGGACCTATTTTCTTTAATAGTGTGGAAAATGTTTAAAACATACCTTTGGACGAATTCAAGAGGGCTGGTGGCTTCTTTAGGATACTGCAAGTACATAGTAAGTAGAAAGGGTCGCTGAACACACAGGTGAAAACTCCTAGGGCAAACAAGAAGGGCATGGTCATTGGCAAACAGGAGGGCAGAATCTGGGGAGCACATATTAGAAATCGAACCACAAACAAAGACAATGACATGACAGAAACATTACAGTAATAGGATTTTACTGAACTACAGCCATTTCCTCCTTATATAGGCCTATATGGAACAACAATTTAAAGGACTTAAAGCAAGGGAACTTTCTGTACCGGAAATATGTTCAGGGTGCAATCAAATAGTTCAGTGTGGGTCTCTTCCTGGATATCAGCAGCTACTGCAGATGGCTAGGGAACAAACAAACAAACAAAAAAAGTGTATAAGTACGACAAGTACAGCCAACAAATAACAGTTACAAATCTATTATTTTTTTTATTATTATTACATACAGTCTAGCTTTGAGAAAAAGAAAATGTCATACACTGAACACTAAATAAAAAAAAATGACTAACGCTTTTAAAATATGTATGCTACACTCTCTAAAACAGTAAAAGGATGTTAGCCAGTAAACGCCATAACAACTCCCAATAGAGGTTCAGATCATCTATGGAATATTAGAATAAATTGGAATAGATAGTTTGTGTGGAGACTATATTACCAACACAACAGTACTGCACGAGCAATTTAAAAAAACAACAGTTTGAGAGAACGAGCCAGAGTGTGTGTGTGTGTGTGTTATACTCACATCAGTGTGCAAACCACAATGAATCTCCTACAGAAAAACATAAGTCCCGTCCGGTACAGCACATGTAATCAAAGCAAAAATATTCTGAGCCAAGCTAACCACGCTAATGCTTATTTTACAGTCTATGGGCTAACGTTAATAAATCCTAACGATATTTGAGCTGTCGTCATTGTGGTGGTTGTTTTTGCATGTGGTAACTTAGCGTACGTGGAAATGTGTGAATGTGTGAATATAAAACCAACTTTACCCAAGTTTTTCAGTATCACCTCCATCGAGATTCCAATCGATCAGTGGCGAGTCGAGGAGATGGCGTTCGATGTAATCGACAGCAAATCAATCGCTGAAACAATTCAGCTAATTTATCCTGTGTGCAGGTGATCCGGCGCCGCGTTACAGCTGCTGCCGCTGAGAATGTATTTTTCTTCGGTGTTGACCGTTCACGACGTCTCGGTGAGAAACGTGAAGCGCTGATCATTGTAGCCAATCATAGTCTCAAAATATACCAAACGAAACAATCAGCACTCATATCACCTATATCAATATATCTGTAGACTTATAAAACAGATTTTATGTTACAAACCTGAGACATGGTCCTTCTTTCAAAAATGTTCTGTTACCGTTGGCCGCGTAATTTCAAAATTCAAACAGCCACGATCCCACAATACAACGCGGTTGCTGTAAAATAATGCTTCTACAGTGTAGTTACAATAATATTACAGGACTGCTCGTAAATTTCCCATCATGCATCTGTATTTACAGCAAAATCATGAATACAATACGTTGTTGTAAAATTTATTGTAAAAATTACATCAATTGTTAACAGTGCATGTGATCATGAGGTGACCTGCTGCATTTACTAATAATTTAGGCTACTGACTTGGTTTTGAATGTACATGTGTAAAACTTTGGATAGAAAGATGAAGGTCCGCTTTTAAAGAAAGACAAATCTCATGAGTGTGTATCATTCTGTTTTGAATCAATGAGCTGAATGCACTCTTACCATTTAGACTTTCTTAACACGCTCACTGAGCCTATCACTGTCGAACCTGTCTTTCTATTAAGCTCAGCTGACTGAAAATCACTCAGTCTCAGTCATTCACGTGCAAGTGTTAAGTGCAATGTTCGTAGGTGGATGAATGTAACGATTGGAAAAGGTTAGTCAGGGAATGACCTTTATAATCCCCCTCTGACCAAAGCTTACGAGAGCTAATGTGAATCAGTGTATGTTTGTGTAGCTCTAAGTAAAAATATTAGCCCTCGCTCATTTGATCCTAAAATCGGCCTCTTTTAGTGCACATTGGTTTCATCAGCTATCACTTGCACAAAACAAGTTATATAACAAACACATATGTAAACTGAGTGAACACACACACGCACACACACACAGTAAGCCAATCCATCCATCACATGCCAGCTATTAACTGAAACATTTCATTTTTCCTTTCTAATGATGGTAGAAGAACGTTAGCATAAAAGAGATGCTTGCCTGTGTATGAGAACAGTCTGTGCTAAGACCACAGAGACTTAAAAATAGCTCTTTTTGGGTAAACAATCTGAGTTTTGTAGAAATAAGGAGATAGCGGAAATCGGTGCATAACTCATTTAGGCTGTTACCTCATTCTGGTACTATTAGGTTACAGCGCTGAACTGTACTTGCCTCTCTAACATTCAACAACACATGCTTCATCTCCATATCAAAGCTGTCAAATACACAGTGAATCACTGTACAAACACCATCTGATAACCATCAAACACCAATTGAATGACATCGTTTGAAAATTTGAACAATCACCGCTCCTTCAATCCAGTCTCAGACTGTGATTTCCTCATTTAAAGAACTAAAAATCAATGTCAGTAGACCAGCCTGCTAAAAGGCTGAAATATAATCCCAGCTCTGAATGAATCAGGACGTTTCTTGTGCTCTCCCTGCAGGCTGTATAACAGAGCGATTAAAACCGAGCTGATCTGCACACGAGTGATCGTGGCACTGGAGCTGGCAGTGGGGTTGGCTTTTACTGTAAACACGCACTTTGTCCAACCTCTAAGCTTTATGGCTGTCTGCAGTGCACCGAGGTGGACAACAGCTTTGGATTATCTCAAACACAGCAAAAACCATAAGCACTGAAAAGCATTTGACAAAAAATTATTTCTGAATATATTAGAACTGAGTTCGGCAGTGGTTATGTAACTAGACTTTTAGAGTCACAAATAAGTTGTATCGATGCAGAGTCCTCTGCAATGTGTGGCTTGAAAACAGCCCTAGTTTTACAGGTAGGTGCACTTGGCACCACAGTGTAATGCAAATGTAAAATACCAAAACAGTTATACCGTTGAACCATGGTAATGCTATGTGTTTTTGGATAATTATTCATGCAAATATACCATGAACATAGATAATTGATTCATGGTTTATATTAAAAGTATTGATTCAGCCAATGTACAGTGGTATCGCCTGAAAGAGAGGGTGGGTTTTCCAGGATGGGTTAAGTTCATTAAGTGACCAGGGCTTACTTAAAAATAAACGACACTCTTATTGACATATTATATATAAATCGCGTGCATATAAACACCTTACTAAGTGCCATAAACGTACAATGAAGCGAAGTTATTCATATATTCTTAACATGTTTTATCTACTTAACATAATTTGCAAAAAACTGAATAAAAATTAACTGTCGTTTGATGTAATTCCCGGCATTGTCCAGTTTTACAACACGCAACTCTGAAATGCGCGGTGTAAACATGTTACTCACCGCGACAGACCCGGAGGAGGAGGCGATGTACACTCTGATGACCATCGTAATCTTCACTTGCCCTCTCGCGGAAGAATGAGGGTTGGGAAATGTTGCGCCCTCCTTTTCTATAGACTACTTTGGACCTGCGGTGACGTCAACGTCACCCTTTGAAATTAAAGTGAGTGCGCGCGCCCGGTGTTCTATAATAAAGCCGCTCGCGCTCCATCAGTGCACCTCACTCGGGAGCGCGAGAGACTCGCAGCGCTTATCCTCTGGCTCGAGCTCAAGATGTGAATCATGGGAAATGTAGTTTTTATCTCCCACGAAAAACCGAAGGCCATCGTTCTCCTCCTACTGTATGTATTCGATTATCATGTCAGAAACCTAAAAAGCTACTTAAATCCTCCTCTCAAACAAATAAATTTCTGTCATAGTAAGAATGTTTGAATGTAACGTAACGCATTACTCTTTAATTTTGGATTAACATAACTGAGTTACTTTTTTAAAAAAAAAAGTTACTTTATTTTCTTATTTATTGACTGCCAAGTCTCCTGACCCCATGCTGGGAGAAAATAGAAATACAGAGCATTGTGTGCGGTGTGTGAATACAGAGTAGTTCTAGACTAAATGTGAATGTGCATTAATTTTCTATAAATAGAACTTCTTATATTCACTGCCCATATTTTAAAAGTAATGCCAAAAGCAACGTATGCATTACTTTCCATAAAAAGTAAATAAGTCATGTAATTAATTAGTTACTTTTTTAGGGAGTAGCGCAATATTGTAATGCCTTTTTTAAAGTGACTTTTCCCACCACTGGTACAAAGTACATAAAAATGTCCGTAGAATCCTACATTTTCCTTAGAATCCTAATTTATTTATTTATTATTATATTAACATTGTATTTATTTGGTAATTTGCATGTTTGTTTTTACTGTAAAGACATAAAATATATTTTAAATCTATTATTTAAATATATTTTAAATTTAAATCTAAAATGTTTAAAATCAACAGGACAGATTTTATTATTTTGATTATATTTACATATTTATAATTTTCCTTCAGCATTTTTCTATTGACAATAGATAATTATAACTTGATAATATTTTAATCATCTGTATATATATATATCTTTCTGACGGATTTTTGCATTACCGCCGCCTGTCTGTCAATGATATATTAACCGTGCTCAGCTCAACAAGTGGTAACGGACAGGGGCGCGCACGTTGCCATGGCGAAGCGTCACTATGACACCGGTAGCAGAAGGCGAGGCGTGGATTCAGAGATTTCACAAACTCCTTTACCAATTCCTCTTCAAAAGCTACAATCTCCGCCATAATCGACCTCAGATGTCGCTCGATTAAAAGACAGACGACTAAACAACCGCCTTCGCCCTCTCTTTACAGTATTGGATAAGGTTTTGCTAATCGTGTGGCGTCGTCTCTACAGTAGTGTGTGTGTTGTCCTAGTTGCACGATATAATCCCAGCTAGCTCGTCATGTAGCTGGCTAGCGAGTTTGCGAGCCCTTACTCGAGCCACATTATGAAGAACCTGACTGTATAATTATGGATACTTAGAAGGGCAAGAAACTGGTAAGTAGCGTTACTTTTAAACTGATTTCACGCGTTGTTGCAGTGTAAGTTCAGCGCTTGCTATTGTTGCTGTCACTCGAAAAACACAAAGTACGAACAGTCAGGTAACGTTAGTAAACAAGAAACACTAGAAGCTTCTTATGATATAAATACACGCATTAAGATACTGCCTTGCATTGTTTTGCTTTAAACGAAGACACGCTGGTCGCTTTTTTATTGTTTGAAGACACCTGTAGTTGGACTGTTATATTGTTAAGTTATATACTTACAATTCTGCTTTTGGAGATCTCTTTTGTTATGATATTTGGCAACTGAAACTATAATATCTCCATTGTTGTAGGTTCGTCATAATTGTACGTTATGTATTTCTGAATATAGCCTAAATAATCTGATTGATATTTGTTGTTGTTATGGTTGCTAAGGCCATTCAGATTGGCCCTGTCAAGTGCAAATGTTTTCAGTGCTTGATGCCAGCATGTCATACAGTGTATATATCCAAAACACTGTGAAATGGGATACTCATTGGCAGTATAAAAAGTTTTATCATCAGATCAGTTAGACTGTAGGAGTAGAATACTAGTTTTATATTTGCATAGGAATCCCTAAAGGCAAGACAGGTCCTATGTAGAAAAAAGGATTTCAATTACAAATGAATGCAGAACTTTATTTGATTTGATTTGAGTTTTGGCATTTTTGCATTTATCATAATCGGGCAAATCAGTGCTGACAGGAAGAGAAAGAGATTGGGAGGTTGGACTAAGACAACGTCTTCTCTCCAACGACATGAATGCAGGTCTAACTGATTATAATCTTAGTTAGTTAGTTTAGATATGCCTTTACATGCAGGTAGCACTGATAATTATTTGGTGAAAGCCTAATAAAGCTCTTTTTTTCTTAATGCATATATTTAAATATTAACTTTATATATTTGATCAACTTTAATAAAACTTGTTTTTTTTGTTGCAAAAATTCAGATTCATGGCACCACATTATGGGTGTCATGATAAACATTTTACCTTATAATAAACATTTTACCGAAACAGAGATGGGTAAAAGGTGAGGCATGTGTTTAGCATGTCATTAAGCAGTGAATGATATTATTGGCCACTTACAAAAGGACAGGCTCAATCTCCATGGTGACGGTGACCAGAGAGGATATCAGGATTCTGCAGGTTCAGTGACCAAAAGCTTTGCCAGTAGCCTTGCAAATGGGTCATAAATCAAGCCTTTTTTATGAATAGGCTATAAAACCAATCTCCTCTAGCTAATTTTTGTATTTTACCCAGCTCTATTGTGTTTTTGTTCTTAGCAACACTTAGTAAATCATTTTTTGTACTTCTGATCAACTATTACACTTCACAAAAACAATATATTTCCTGATTTGGTAAGATACTGTTTGGTTGGAACATAATACAAGTTGAATATGCATTCTAAGTGGGTAAGTGTTCGATATTTGCTCAGTTGTGACTAAATAATAGTAGTGTATATAATTTTATGGCTGAATACATTATATGTTTTTGTGTCTGGACACTGTATCCCCAGCCACATTCTTAGATGACATGTCACTGTTGTTAATGACATGACGGTAGCTTGATGCAGTCTTGATGAAACCTCTCAGACAGCTTGAGTGTTCAGTGTCTGGTTTTATGTCACGATTTGCTAAAGGCTCACACACAATCTAATTTGCAAACATACCGTGCCATAGCAATCATGCCTTTTCTGATTTGTGTGTTAGAATGTGTGTGCTGCTTATCAATTGTGAGTGAAGCACATATTCAGTCCAGTCTTGGTCTGATCTGTCTCAAACATTGTGAACTGTATTGCAGGGAGAGACATGGACTTGCATGAGGATAACCAGGAATCGGAGTACAGCCGATTGTCTCACCGTAGTGACGGGAAGATCTCGGAATCTCCTTTTCGATCTAAAAAACAGGAGAAATACCGGAAAGACATTGAGAGCTTGGTCGGGGATCATGCACGAACCAGAATGCGAGAGGCAGCAGGAGATCCAGACCGAGATCGCTGTTCGGATGGAGAGCGTAGCAGTCCCTCTTTCTACTCTGATGATTATGAAAACGTCTCGCATTCAGATCGGTCTCTCTCGCCATCAGCCTCTCCGTCTCCACAAAGAAGAGGGAGGTCTAGGAGAGTGTCCAGCAGCCCCTTACATCGAGCAGGTATGCACTCAACCACACAAGTCATGTTGAAATCATAAGGAAATCTATGTAGAATAAAATATATATCTATATCTAGATCACTAATCTAATAGGAATACATCAAAATTTGATCTAACTTCAGATAACTTCAGCACAGAACCATATTTATGTAAAAAAAACCTTGTTTACTTTTCCTTTTCACACACCATAATGAATCAAATTAATCTGCTATTCAGAAGCACAAATAACTAGTGTACACCTTTTAAAGCATGTTAAATTAGTCCGATTTCTCCTCTTATCCACCAGTTAAGGTTATAGTTATTTTAATTATAAAATAAATTTATGTTATATTTTATTTAATTTTTAATTAACATGATGATCAAGGTAATCAGTAACTGAATTCTGTGATTTGGACTTTCAGCTTTTTTGTGCAAAATGTATATTTTATTTTTATTATGTTATTTGAAGTAAAATGTAATCTATTAACCTTTAAGTTGACTGAAGCATTGCTTAAAATGAGAGAATAACTGTGTTTGCAGTACCAATATTGACCAGCAGATTGCACAAGAGACATTTAGCATCAAGTGTCATGTGAATGTTTTTTTTTTTTTACTAATACTTATTCAGTAGGTTGCATTAAATTGATCAAAAGTAACAAAGATGGTAACACTTTACAATAAGGTGTTATTTGTTAACAAATAACCCTGTATTAACATGCGTTTCCCAAAAGCATCATAAGCTTAAGTACATCGTAGACCCATTGAATCTAATGGAGCTACGATCAACTTTTGCTTTTGGGAAATGTAGCCCAGTACATTTATTACGGTATTTATTATTCTTTGTTAATGTTAGTTCAAGAAAATACAGTTGTTCATTGTTTGTTCATGTTAATTCACAGTGCATTAACCCATGTTAACAAGCACAACATGTGATGTTTAATAATGCATTAGTAAATGCTGAAATTAACACTAAGAAATGCTGTTGAAGTGTTCATTCTCAGTTCATGTTAATTTGCAAAAACTATGATTTGGGCAATTCTAAACAATTATGCATTTTTTCATTGTGCATTCCAATTAATTTTAATCAAACTGTAGTTTGGGTATTTTGACAAGACAAACTTTTGAACAAAGGTTGTAATATTCATGTATGTGGTTGTAGCTGCATTTGTTTTTATTGAATTACTTGTAATTGTAATTGATTTTTCTTTTCAGGTGTACGTAAAGGTGTTTCACGCCGTCTCCCGCCCCCTTCCCATCATCCTCAGCATCGGTCAGGAGGCATCAGATCCCAAACTTTGAGTAAAGACGCTCCATCCAAAGAAGTAGACCCGGTCACCAAACGCATGCTGTCTGCCCGCCTGATAAAGATCAACGAGTTGAAGAACGCATTGTCTGAGCTGAGGCTGCATTCGGACGAGTTGCAGCGAGAGAACCGTTTACTGCGACAGATGCAGCTGCGGCAAGAGAAAGCTCTGCATCGCTACAATGACACAGAAAGCGAGATCTCCCAGCTGTTGTCTCGTCACAACAATGAGACTCATGTACTGCGTGAGAGGCTGAGACGCAGTCAAGAGAACCAGCGTACAGCTGAGCGCAGCCTCAGGGAAACGGACGCCCAGCTCCAGCGCTGTCGCAGCCAGCTGCAGAAGCTGCAGCAACTTGCAGATGACCAGAATCTTGGAGAGAGGGAGGAACTCTCACGAAAACTAACGTACACTCAAAGCAAATTACAAGAAAGTGAACGCAGAGTAAAGGTAAAATAATTTACATTACACGGTGCAGGGATGGGGAACGTTGGTCCTGGAGGGCCATTCTTCTGCAGAGTTTAGCTCCAGCCTCGAGGAAAATAATACCTACCTACATCCTGAAGACCTCAATTAGCTGTTTCAGGAGCTTAATTCTCCAGGGACCCTCCAGGATCAACGTTCCCCACCCCTGTTTTAGGGGCTACGGTTGATTATAATGACTTCAACCTTCACCATGCAGTCAATATGCGTTTTAGTTTTTTTTAAGGCTCTGTGTGTGTAATGTATGTAATGTGTCATCAGGAATTGGAGAAGAACATGGAGCTAAGCAGTGGGAGCTTTCAGAGGCAGCTAGCTAATGAGAGGAAAAGAACTCATGATTCACAACAGGACGTAAAAACACTACAGGAGGAAGTAGAGAGGCTATGCACTAAACTAAAGGTGCAAAAATACTGTATATAAAACAACCACAAATCATATGCAGATCTTATTTGGATTTTGATTCATTTAATCATAAATCCAACATGTCATGGGTTAATTATTTTTTTTAAATCTTACATCAGGAAAAAGAAAAGGAGCTGGATGCTCGGAACATCTATGCTAACAGGATGCTGAAAACTTCTTCCAGAAAAGAAGCTGAGAATGGCAGCAAGCGAAAAGGTAGATCACAAGTCCCATAACACAGCTGTACTAGGCACCTTCCTCCCAGGACCTTCCTAAACACTTATACATTGGGTTCATAACTATTATTATCAAACAAGTAAAGACTCCACAACAAACATCTTCCTACAGTGACTGTATTCTCGTGAGATTTACTCATAACTTATTTACAGTGCTTCTATGGATACATATATCACTTTGACATACATTAAACAATAATAGTGTTTGAAGAGATGTAAGGGCTCTGAAGGATGGAGTATTACAATTTGTAAAATGTATTTATGTGGCTCTAAACTATGCATTTTGCGACATGTTTGTGTTTGTCTGTGTATTGAAGTCTCCAACACAACCAGCACTAAGGCAGTACAGACAGAGGACAGGAAGTACTCATTGGACTTCCCATCTCCACCTCCAGCTCTTACCAACGAACTCCCACCTGACAACCAGACTGATGATTACCTCTCTCTTAAGGCATGTATAATCTGCTCAGTAGAGATCTAACAAATTACAGGGCCTTTATATTTCATTTTCTGAATCTTATATATTAAACATAAGAGAACTCTAGTTCATGAAATAGGGATTAGCTTGTTTGTGTTGTCATTACTCTCAAATAGCACTCCATTTTTGAGATTGAAAGTGAGAATGAAAGTACAGTACATACATATATTGGGTAAAGTAATACATTTTCATTTACAATGTGTATATGTGTGTGTGTGTATATATACAGACAGTATATATACACACACATACTTTCCGTACCCACTGTATATATACAGTATCTCACAAAAGTGAGTACACCCCTCACATTTTTGTAAATATTTTATTATATCTTTTTAAGGGACATTGCTAAAGATATGAAACTCTGATAGAATGTAAAGTAATCAGTGTACAGCTTGTATAATGGTGTAAAGT
>JAUCMT010000054.1:8041077-8099351 GCA_032357475.1 Enteromius thamalakanensis | reverse complement strand
ATCTTGGTCTCATCAGACCAGAGAGTCTTATTTATCACCATCTTGGAGCCCTTCAGGTGTTTTTTTAGCAAACTCCATGCAGGCTTTCATGTGTCTTGCACTAAAAAGAGGCTTCCGTTGGGCCACTCTGCCTCAGAGACCCAACTGATGGAGGACTGCAGTGATGGTTGACTTTCAACAACTTTCTCCCATCTCCCGACTGCATATCTGGATTATATATATAAATGTATTATTTCTTTTCTGGGCTTATTGAACTTCACAGTATTTTTCCTGTGAAAGATACATATAATGTTGCCTTAGTTTTTGGCTTAAATAATCTTTTGACATCTCTTGTCAGTGAACGATCAAGCAATACTTAAAAATGCTGCCTCACTAGGTTTTGGAAAGGAGCACATCAATTCTGCATATTGAGCTAGAAACCTCAGCACACAATAAATAGTCTCTTAAATTCTATTTCTCATGACGAAAGTATGTATTTATTTTCTCAGTTGCTATTATATTGGCAGTTATTGTTTTGTTACTAGATTGATTTAGCTCATTAGTGCTTAATTTAAATCTTTCCTTTCTCGTTCTGTTTTATCACCTATCGATCCTTTTAATTATCTCACAGTCATTTTTAAGTATTGACTTTCAGGTTCAAAAGCCTACTGTGAATCACAGGGTAAAAAGGTTGGCCTTGAATGTCTTTTCTTCTGCATCCCAGCATGCAGCATACAATAGAATAGACTGTAGTGCACATTCTGGCTCTCAAAGCAGATGTTCATGTCTTTAATTCAGATTCAAGTTCTAACCTCTGAACCTCTGCCAAGTAGCCTCAAAAGGAGAACACTAGTAACCTGCCTGATTAGTTTTACAGCAGGAGTGTTCATGATACATAATAAGAATTCTGAATTATAATTGATCTCAGGTCAGGTTTCAAGAGCAGTTCTTGGAGACTTATAGATATTTTATCTGACAAAGATATTTTATACAAGATTAAAAGGCTAAAATGAAACTTCTATCATCATTTACTCACCTTCAATTCATTTACCACTGATGACTTTATTTTTTCTGTAAAACACAAAAAGAAGTTGCACAGAATGTTCATATTGTAATTTTCTCGTATAAATTCAGTGGTGGTCAAGCACCAAAAATGACAAAAACAAATGACACCATAGAGCATCATTAAAGTAACCAATATTCTCTGCAACCGCTGCTTTTGATATATTTTCAAATATGTTGCATCAGTTTTGACACAAATGTGTGTCTTTTGATTGATTGCGACCTGCCAAATTTAAACATCATGAGGATGAGAAAATGCTGACAATTTTTATTTTTGTGCAGACTACAATAACATTTTATTAATCAAACTTGTATTGTATTATATTGTTGTATTTATAATATATCAGCAGGATCAGCAAGGCAAGGAACAGAGACCTAGAGAAGCAAAAGAATGGAAGATTCAAGAGTTTTGGAGGGAAAGGGAGAAAGAGAGAGACATGGAATCTGAGATGGGGCGAACAAGGGGGAATGAGAGAGAAGATGAAGCAATGCATGACAGAGGAAGCGAAATGGAGCTGCTGAAAGACAACGAGAAGCAAAGACTGAATCAACAGCACATCGCAAATGAGAAGAACGCAAAGGAAAACAGAGGTAGGACAGTATTCCATCCTGCTGTCTCAGTTAAAAACAAATTGACAATTTGACATTAAGTAAATTAACATTACAATTTGAGTAAATAAAATATCGTCAGCTAAAATATAGTTAAGAGTTTTTCAGTCATAAACAGATGTATAGGATGGATGTTTGTCAAATATTTTATGTACACCACAGTTCAAATGTTTCTTATTCTCACCAAGGCTACTTATCAAAAAACATGAATACAATAATATTGTAAAATATAGTTACAATTTCAAATGACTATTTTCTTTTTTAAAATAGAAGTTATTACTATGATTGTAAAGCAGATTATTCTATTAATTTATTGCATCATGATTCCTTTAGAAATCATTATAACATCAGCTAATTTCGTAATATTTTTAATGTTGAAAACAGTCCCGCTGCTTAATATTTTTGTTGAAACCGTGCTTAATTTTTTTCTGGATTCTTTGATGAATAGAAATTGTGAAAATAATATATTTTTAGTGATTTTTTGTTGAATGTATCCTGAATAAAAATATTATCGTACTGATCCCTAACTTTTGAATGGTAGTGGACTTGGAATTCATGTTTGCACCTACAGTAGTTCTGTTTCTGTTAAATAGGTCTGGACAGAAAGGAAGAAGATTGGAGGATTGGCCTGTCTATATCTCAAAGAGAGGAAGAGAGCAGGAGGCAGCGTGAACTGGAAGAGGAACAACTTAAAGCAAGAAATCTGGAGATCCAGGCCATCAATCAAGAAAGCACGGAAGAGGAACGTCAACGTAAGGAGCAGCTACTAGCTAAGATGCGTGAGATCGACATGCAGACTCAGGGCCAGGATTCAGACTTCTTTTCTGATGACACAGGAAGTGTCCGCTCTCCTCCACGGTTGTCCGAGCATCGGAACCACAACGGTATTTTCAAATTCACAGAAACTGAAGAGAACGCAAACACATTGGCGAGTGGCAGACGAGCGGGTGGTCTCCGAACACATGGACCAAGTGAGGATCTTGATCTAGCTTTTGGCAGCTACGCTCCTTCTTTTGGTAAATCTCCCCCCCGTGCTGGCTTAGGTGCTCGCAATGCAAATCAGCCAACCCAAGAACTAGATGAAGGGCTGGATCTGGGTGGCCTGGTCAAAGACAGGAAGTCCAACCTCATGCACCAGCTTTTTGGGGCCTCTGCCACACCACCTTCTTCAGATCCATCAAGCAGGATGGAGATCCTAAGCCCCCCTCTAACAAGCCAGTTTTCATCAGGAGCAGTGGGTGGACGCAGGAGGGACACAGATACACCAAATGGACTAAACATCACTTCTCTCTCCAACAATAGGAGCACTTTGCATGTGTCTGAGAGCCGCCCCGCGGTCATGGCCATTATGTCATTTGATGATGACATAGAAGAAGTCACACTCTGAATAGGGTGCTTTTTATAGCCAATACGAAAGAATCTGTTTTTTCAAAACTCAAGAAAAAATAAGGGAACATGGGATATTTTGTTCTTAGCTGAAGTATTTGTTGATGAAACAATGCTTAGTTTGCTAATAATATGCCTTGTTTTGTAAAACTTCTGACAAAGTCACAGAGGAAGATTTTTTCAGTGATACTTTTTTCGTGATTAGGTTTACAAAGGGTCCAGTATTAATACCCGCTGCACACTTAAGGCCGTTAAAGCACAGAAGGGAGTGAAAAGTTATGTGCATGATCTGACAATGTGCAAATTAAAAAACACAGACCAATCCAGATCCATAATGAGCAAAGGAATCTAACAAGAGCAGCGCCAATTAGCAACTATAGCATGTTAGATGCAAAATGAGTTGACTTAATACACACTTTTTTGGGGGCAGCAAATAGTGGTAAACTGACTATATAACCTTTATATATATATATATTTATATATATATCACATTGTATGAAAATAATTGAAATATGCTCCTCTTAAAAAAGTTGCATCTTAAAGGGAAATTTCTACGGAAGAGTTTTTTTTACAGACATGAGGGTTTGTGCTAGCGCAAGCTTTTAGCAGATCTGGTCCTAAATATAAAAAAAGTCTACTGTAGGCAAGTAACTTTTAAGAAAGCATAGTGTAATAGATGGTTTAAGTCAAACCGCATGAATGATAAGCTCACCCTTGCTGATGTAAGAGTGATTCATATGAAGAGTGTACGAGCTGTCAAATCAGGACAACATCCGTTGTGACTTACACGTCATTTAACTTATACCTCAGTGGAAAGTTATTAAGTTTATCAGAGACACTTAAAAGGAACTTAGGTACTTGTTTTTTATTTGTTGAAAATCTAAAACATGTTTTGGTGGCTTATAAAAAATATAAAATTGTACAAATTTAAATCTGGTATTTTGTTTCATAAAAATAATTCATAAAACAGTGTAATGTAATGTTAGTAATATTAAAGGCTATAAAATTGTACATTGTGCTCTTAATAGTTATTGAGAGCAGGTCATTTTGGACTATTCCTCTTTGTGTTGTTTTTAAGGTTATAAAGCTCCTTTGCATACCACATGAAAAGAAGTTAAAGCTAATGTTGTATTAAGATTTTCTCACCATGAAGACGTGATAATTAGAGCTAGAGGGTGGTATACATTATAGTCTTGTTTAAGATTCAGTTGATGTGTTTGTCTGAAAGGAAGAGCTCGGCACTTTCAGTACTGATATGAGTGCCCTCTCAGAGAGCCACGCTGCAGATCGACTGACTCAGGGCTGGGCTGCATCTTCTCCCACACAACACTTCTACTATCTCTCCCCTTCTCTTCTTTTGAATAAATGTTAATGTCAATTATGTGACAAAGGAGATATTCTGGTTCATGGAATTTAAGTAAAAAAAAAGAGTAAAGCTTGTAGTTTCTAGATTAAACAATGAGACATGTTATATTTGTACATCGCCCAAAAATATGGAAAGTTTACCAATATGTGAATTTCTTTGCGTTAGGTAACAAAATATCAAACCAAGTGGCATTTTCTCAATACTAACAAACCTTAATTCGAGATTTTGTTGCACTATATTCAACTTTTAAAGTGTCTAGTTCTAAAATGTTTGCTTGGAAAATATAACTTGTGCTGATAAATGTCTCTTGGTTTGATATTTTATTATTTAATACAGTAATTCTATGTGTGCTACACATATTGTTAGTTTTTCTTATGTGCATGGTATGATCTTTTTTACCATTTAGTAGCCATAAAACTACAGTAATCTGACTTCCACTTGAATTCTTCACTAATACAGTGTCTTTGTTTGCTTGCTGTATGTGAACATTTGTCAACTGGCTTTGTTAACTTTTGTGTGTGTTTGTGTGTGATTAGATACGTTTTGGTCTATATAAACTGTAGTAATTTGATATTTATTAATTTAATTTCAGGGTTTCTCAAGAAACAGTAAAAAATTATGTGGTTGATGTTGCTTATTGTGACTTTTTTATGAGGGATGTCCCAATTTATACATGGACTTACACTTTACTATAAACACACATCAAACTATGTTTTATTTTTTAAAAGACTTTTCATCTCGTGGCCACCATTACTCAGCATTTTTTAAAAGAAAAACTGCTGCAAGCTGACTGAGATAAATGATATTGCCATGCTTTTAATGGTGATGCCTCAATCGGTTTTTCAAAAAGCTCTGAGACGTGTTACTGTAGTGCTAGAATGATTCATTGTGAAAGCAAATTCTATTATCTTATATTACAATGGCTTGAGTTTGATTTTGTGTGTTTTTTGTTTATCTGACTTTGTATTGTATAGTAGATTTTCAAAATATTGATCCTCGATGGTCATTCAAATACAGTTTTTATGGTTTAAGTGTGTTTGTTCCATCTTTCCACAAGCTTTTGAAAGAGAGGTGTCATCAACATCATACACACTGGAATACACATAACCATTAGTCAGCACATGACACTGTGTATGCAGTGATCTCCAGAATAAGATCTATAGACGTGTGTGACCTAGAAGTTGATGTTTTTCTACATGAACATACTTTGTCATCTGATTGTCTTTTCTGGAGTGGCAGCAAGCTTCCAGAGGTACATGTGTGTTGTGAAGCATGGTAGAATGATAACCATTGTCAAGTTACTATAGAATGTTATCTATTGTAAGGTTGTGGCAGAGATGTGGACATTGTGGAGGGATGCTTTTGTTAGCTTGTGGACGAATGGTTCTCTGCATTTAACCTTTAAATCACATGACTGTCATGTGTGAATCAGTTATATCAATCATGAGTCAACTATAGGTTTTTAATGTGACTCTTGTGAGACCAAAAATGTCACATTTTACTTATTTAACATTTTCACACATAAATATGATTTTACATGTATCAGAGATAACTAATACAGGGCCTGTGGGCCAGAAGTGATCGTAAAAAAACTTTGATTAAACCCACTATGTCGTAACATAAGAACAGAGAGGGGGGGGGGGGACATGCCAGTCTATTTTCATTGTAAATCTTTAAGCATTTAAGCAATATTACCTAAATTGATTAAAATAACTTAAAATGTATTTACATTTTTTTATTATTATTTATTTTTATTTTAATATAATAATTGTGCATATAATGCAAAACAGCCCTCAGACAAGTTAGATTTTTTTTAAGTTTGAAGACTTTTAGGCATGTATAAATGGGTCATTCCTGCTATCCGGTAACATTTTGGAAAAAAGTAACGTTTTTCAAGTTTTGAGCATTCCACCAAAATATTGACATGTTTAAATATATGAAACACATACCAACCAAGCTAGGTATTCTATTAGAATTTCCACCCTATTAGTTTCACATTCAATAGTCTATAAAAACAGGGTGGAATCTTACAGGGTGGAATATCTTGAGCGAAATTAGCTTCTTTCAGCGATCAACATTTAGCTCTCTAACCTAGATGGACATAACGTTTATAACTGTCATATATGTTGTTTTTTTTTGATCAGACAAACATTCTAACAGGGTGAAACTTAAGAGTGG
The DNA here is from genome assembly GCA_032357475.1 of Enteromius thamalakanensis. Lineage (NCBI taxonomy): Eukaryota > Metazoa > Chordata > Actinopteri > Cypriniformes > Cyprinidae > Enteromius > Enteromius thamalakanensis. The sequence goes on along the minus strand of JAUCMT010000054.1, from coordinate 8,092,771 downwards.
GACAAACAGGAGAACATTTCAAAAACCTAAAAAAGGTATGAGTGAGAAGTAACATTGAGTGAGAAGTAACATTATTTAAATGTAGTTAAATTCTAGTGGGGGAAAAACTAACTATCACTTGATCTCAGTAGAATTGTAGTCTATTTTGAAAGGCACATCCTAACGGTGGAAAATGAGTTTAGGGATACAGTAGATGAAGAAAATTGTATAGAAATAAATATACTTTTACGTATAAGTAGATGCAGTTAGGCCTTGTCCATAACATATATTGAGATATCATTTCATGGTTTATAATTCTAGTGGAAGTTGATTACTTTGCACTGAGGACATGATCAAAACTGAATCCATAGATCAATTAAAAGGCTTCTAAAAAACAAAATATTATGTTTAATATCTATTATGTAAAAAAATATATATCAATTATATATATAGCAATTTCTTTTAAATATGTGACTATTTTAGAAAAAATATGAGTAAATTATAGCGACAGAAAAGTCACTGTTTGCCCAAATAATGAACCATGCCATGAAGATATTTTTGACTCATATTTTATTATTATTTATTAAATCATCGTAGTTGGTACATGGTAGTTAAATACAGATTTTTCATGTCTTGTGTGTGGCAGTCTTTTTAAGGTAAAGTAAGGTTTATATCTATTTTTGTTAAGGGTGAAATGTGGCCTCCTCTGTGGAGTTTCAACCTTAATTTTCTGAATTTACTCATGCTGCTTTAACACGAGAGATACTGAAGTAGAGTCGCCTTATAAGTAAGTATATGTTATTTTAATTTAAGTAAATAAATGTTACTCTGTTCGATACCCTGTAGCAGAGTTATTTGGCCCATTAATGGTCACCATTTCTCTTTTTCAGTGTACGCTTGCATTTCTTTTGAGGGCCGCGCATACGTTTCCCATATAGCCAAGCGTGTGGTGTCAAGCGTGGATTGGTGTGTCGTCGCTTTATCCCCCTCTCACGCGGACCTTTAAACCCATCCAATACAAAGCGCTCTCATTTGCATACAGAGAGCGCGTAACCAATCAGGGCGAGCTGCTGAAGAGCTTTCCTAAATTCAAACCAATGTCTGAGCGCGTTATATTAACATATTTGCCTCGCAGACCAATCGCTTTAAGGAATGGCGGTTCAGTGTGGACCAAACTGACCAATGGACAAAGACGAGGGTAGAGTCTGAGGTCTGCATAATATTAACATGTTATTACCAGAGGTGTTTTAGATATTGATCCTGTATTCGGTGGTAGTTAAACTCACTCCCCCGCCTCACAGGTCCATACCTGCTTTTCTAATTTAATACGACAAGTGACAGGAAATTTAACAAAAATGCCCAAGAGAAAGGTAAGCCAGTTTATACTTTAAAATCCTCACCTATCCTTGATTTTCACTGATTTTTTTTTAAGAAATAGCGGCTCGCGTTTCAACGACGAGAACGTGCGCAGCGTCGAGCAGGTAAGACGAGGATCAAGTTTTTAAAAGCGTTCTATCCTAATCCGCGGTCTGGATTATGGAATCCTGCAAACGCAATGGAACGCTCGGTCATCTTTGCATTCGATCATCGTCACACTTGCTGATTTCCTCCATGATAGTTGGCGGTTTAATAACCCGATGCCTCTTTCGCAGTGAAGTCGCCACTTTGTGCGCACTTGTGCTGAATGTCACTTTGCGGTGATGCTTCAGTCGCTCTCGGTTGGAATCTAAACCGAGCGCTCTGCTCTCGCGGAATGCATCCGATACTCGCTCACCTCCATTTTAAGATGTTCTTTTTTTTATTAGCTCATTTTCGTCGATCGATAGAGGTCCTCATTATTTTTGTATAGCCATGTTTGAACCGACAGGCTCTTCCTCCACCCCCATTGCGGAGCGGCAGACCCGTATGTAACCGAGCGCTCTTTCAGTCACACTCAACTCTTTCTCGCCTATAAAGGCGATTGTAACGGTTAGACTAAACAAAACACGGTTGAACTGTGGACTTTGTAGGGAAAAAAGACTCACAAATTAACTACAAATAACGGTATGTTTCATTTTTAAAAATCCTCAAATGATGCTTTATTGATATTGATCCACCAGTTCACCGAGCTTCACCATCCAACAGCAGCGGAAGGCGTCGAATAATGCCTAGCATTGTGGGATTTTTGTTGTTGTTTTTTTCTTCCAGAGATTAAAAAAATCCATTGAGACTGCACTCCTGTTTTATCAGCCAGAGATGTGTTCATGATAGTTTCCCTAGGGGGAGTGTCTCTTCAATTAATGAGGCTAAACAAATAATGGATAATTTACAACAAGAATAGGCGCCAAAAAAAAGTTTTCCATCAAAAAATAAAATAAATAATTTTAAAAGTGTGTTTGAAGTTTGCCACCGATCCAAGTTCAACCACAGAAGGTCAAATTATATTTAGTTTCTTTCCCTCCATTTATAAACATAACATGTAAACATTGTATAAACACAATTTATTTAAAAAACAAACAAACAATACATTCTGACTAATATATATATATTATATATTAATAAGTCAAAATTCATTGAAAAATGAAAAAACGATTTTTCTGTCATTGTGTAAATATTACCTTTTGGGTGTAAAAATGTTTTTATTAAGTGCTTTTGTAAGGTTGTATGTAGCAATATTGCAGCCAAAATGTGAAACTAATAAATTGTATGTTTTTGGTCATTAATATAACCTTTCATTTTTCAAAATATATTTCATCACAATGAATCAGCTATCCGCAGATTATGTCAAAATGAAATTTTTGTGGGATTTAATGGTTGGATACAGCTGAGAAGATGTAGACCTCTGAGGTAAAGCTACTTTATTAAATAATAGTTCATAACCTATCTATAATTCTCACAACAAGAAAAGATTAGATTTGTGCATCTAATTCTGTCACATATGCATTATGAAATGTAGTAAATACAGATCTATATTGGCAACCAGTTTATTTAAGAGTGTTAATGTGGCATAAAACTACCAGAGCCAAATTACTAACCACACCATTGGCCAATTTAACGTCTGTGACCAAAGCAGTGCGGCTGATCATACTAGTGAAGTGTGACACCCAAAAGCTACTGCACATTATCTGTGAACTGAGATGGGATTAGCATTAGCTTTGCAAGCCTGAATATTTATCAGTTAAAAAGATAACCTGGTAGCATCTAAAGGGTGGTAAGTACTTTGTTACAGAAGGCTTTCAGAATCTATTCGATCTGTCACGTGAAAAAAAACAATTTGTGTGAAGAAATGTCTGTATGTACAAATTATGCATGTTTGTTTTGTCTGTACAGTCACCCGAGGGAGCAGAGGCCAAAGACGCCACCAAAGTTACAAAGCAGGAGGTAAACGACCATTCACATTCAATCCTTTTTCAAATGTAGTAAATATCATTGGTTTGACTGCCGTTACTGATACCATTAAAATCAATGAAAAACCGTTCTGCATGTTTCTTCTTCTCTTAGCCCACTCGGAGGTCAGAGCGTCTTTCCTCGGTAAGTGTCTATTCTGTCTTTCCATATGCCCATATGTCATTTGCATATCCCCTAGAAGGGTTAAAAAGCAGTGAAAACCAGTTCTAGGAACACGTTTGTCATAAACATGAACAATATAGTGCTAACAGATGCCCTCTAGGTATCCTCAACCACAAACACATTGATAGTGTCTATGTATTTTTCAGTTATACAGTTTAGATGTGTTTGCTTTAATTAAACATGCACCTAACATTATTACTGCTTTATACATCTATTTACCACTCATTGCGGTCTTTGTAATATCGGTTCTGAAATCCTTTCACTGTTTTTAACTTCTTTCATCCTTCTTTCAACCGGTAGAAATCAGCTCCTCCTAAACCTGAACCAAAAGCCAAAAAGGCAGCTGCCAAGGTAATAGCTCTCTTTTCTTACTTTCTGTCTCTATCTTTGTGATATTTTAGCATGTTTTTGCATGTGCTTTGCATTGCAGGTAAGTTCTTTCCTGAATATATGAAAGCATGTTGATGAAGTTTGTGTGTTGTGTGGATGATAACTTTTTATTAGTAGCCAGTTTAGTAGCATTTCCACAGTAAAGAGAACTGGTGCTGGCCGGTGTATTTTGGAGCAATTAAACTGGTTTGGCACAGAATTATTTAACTCATCGTCTCATTTGTGGGGTTCTTTTGCACAGAAGCCCTCCAATGACAAAGCGGTAAAGGAGAAGAAAGGCGGAGCCAAAGGAAAGAAAGAGGAGAAAGAATCTGCGCCCACTGCAAATGGAGAGACCAAGCCAGAGGAGGTGCGCTAACTCTTTTTGGTTGCTAACCAATGCTTACCATTGTGTAGCATTTGCATTAAGACCTTTTGGCCATTTGAGAGGATAGAGGGAATATCTATGTGGCATTAATAGAGAAAGAGTGTATAATACATCTTTTAATTTTAATATATTAAAAAATATATTAAATAGCAAAATTAAATTCTCCAGTGTTTAGTGTCACATGATCCTTCAGAAATCATTTTAATTTAAAAATTATGAATGATTAATATTGTTTGATTAATAGAAGGTTCAAAAGACCTGCATTTATTTGAAATAGAAATATTTTGCAACATTTTAAATGTCTTTACTGCTATTTTTGATAAATGGATGCATCAATACTGAATAAAAGTTTTAATTTCTGTAAAAAAAAAAATTAAATCAAAAAATCTTATTGACTCCAAACTTTTGAAAAGAAGCGTAGCCTAACTTTTAGTTCAACCCTACTTTTAGTTCAGCATATTGCATATCAAGTTGCTGTGTAACTACATTTTGCGTAATTTTTCCCTCCCCTTCCTCAAAATGCTCTGAGATTACTTGAATTGTCCTCCAGGACATGAAAATTATTTTCATAGGACATTTGTTGTGTGAACAAGAATGAAAGAGCAGACATGTAAGGTGGGAAGGAATGACCTAGTTACAGGCATGTTGTAGTAAAGTGTGTTCTGGAAGGTTTGTACTAGAATGACTGAATTGGTGGTATTCGTGTTAAGTTCAGATGGGCTGATTTTAAGGGTATAATACTGCGTTAAAATGAATGTAACTCAAAAGATAATATTCCTTGTTATTTCATATTAAATTTGTTGCAGCATCAAATGAACTACTGTAAACCAGCTAATACCTTATAATCTCAATCCGAATGAATCTTTGATCTTTAGTCAATGTTGCTGAATAGTCACAGTGTATTTCCATCTTAACATAAGTTGTCGTTTTTTTCACTCCTCTTTTTTCGAGATATTACACATAAAGATTTTTCAGTGCTCTCTCTGTACTAATATGAATTACATTATATTAGCCAGTGTCTAAAAATCTTTTCATATATCCCTTTTCATGGCTTCTGAAACACCTGCATGTGCCTGAACCCTCACTCGCACACATGCACAGATCTGTGTCTCACGCTCATCTGTCAGTGTGTCATCATGGAGAAGTTCCGCCCCCTCCTTCCTGTCCATCCGAGGGCAGAGTGAGAGTGTTAGAGTAAAGGGTATGCGAGTTTGAAGACTGCAGTGTGTGCTTGTGTGCTCGTCAACACCAGATATATTCAGCCATCTCTTTATCTCACACTATACAAGAAAACAAAACAAAATTACATTGTGTAATCATGGTAACGGTAATGTTCATTATAATGTGTGTTAGTGTTGATATTATAGATCACAACTTAAGGATTTTAAAGTGTGACGTTCTAAAGTGTACCCAATGCAAAAATGATCACAAACTAAACAACAGATTATCTGAACGTTCATTGGTCAGATAAACACAATGGCCAGTCTATCCACATAAGATCGGGATATAAGAATGTACACGTTCCCTTGAATTTAATAATTCAATTTTAAGTTGATGTCCTTATTATGTTAAATTTAAAATGGCTAAATTCATTATGTAGATGAGTTTGTTTCTTCATCAGAACAGATTTTGGGAAATTTAGCATCACGTCACCTGCTCATCAATTGTTTCTCTGCAGTGAATGGGTGCCGTTAGAAACGAGAGTCCAAAAAGCTGATAAAAACATCACAATAATACTAATGACTCTGTCTGTCAATTAACATCTTGTGAAAAATATTACAAGTCCTTGATTAATACTTCTTTCTCTAGTGAAAAAGCCATCTTGTCTGAATCAAAAGAGAAATATGTTGAGATTAGACAACATTTACAAATGAAAACAGTTTAAAATGGTTATAGAGAAAACTACAAACAAGCAGCTTTTTAACGTAATAGGATGTTAATCAACGGACTAGAGCTTTGCCAAATACTTCTGGATTATTGTAATGTTTTTATTAGCATCTGTTTTTAACACATCTATTTTGGATGGCCCGAGAGTACATTTTGGACCATTTCCTTTTTTGATGTTATGATTTCCAGTATGCGGTAGGTTTGTATGTGGGTTTACTCATACTAACTGAGTGGCACTGATTCTGTCTGTCTGACTTCACTAAAGCTGTCAAAAGTGCTCTGCATTAGGAAATCATATTCTTTTTTCTTTTCTTTTTCCCCCTGTATAGGAAACTGAGTCCAAGACCGAGGCTGGGGCGAAAGAGTGATTGAAGTTGTTTTCTGGAATAACAAAGAATATTTTTTATTCCTATTGAGTATTTTGTAAAATGCAAACTTTTTTTAGACTTACCGTAATAGATTTCCTTAGCTAAAGTCGACTCCCACTCCCCGCTGAAGCACCGTACTCTTTCATCTAACAGAAAGATAGATTCATTTCAAGGAAAAGCAACAGCTATTCTTGAAAATTTTACCAGCAGCTTGCCTGCCAAATGCAACCACTTGGAACATGTCATATTCTACATGTTAAAAGCAACCAGTTCATCTTTTGCCACCAGAGCGCACATCCTTATCTCCATATAAATGGTTACTAAGGTGCAAATCTTTGGTGTGTATTGTCTTTGAGTCTTGTTATTTAATTGGTTAAATATCATAAAAAAGAGCAAGAGATACAGAAAGAGGGAGCAAATGGGGACGAGAGATTTAAATAGTAACCCTTTGCTTTTTTTATCTCCTTTGTAGCATTTTGAGATTCAAGTGTGTTCTTTTAAAATTGCTGAATTAAACATAACTCTTACTTAACAGTGGCAGAAATCCATAGCAATAAACAAGTGGTGCTTTGTGCTAGAAGGTTAGGAAAACTCTACAAGAACTGAATCTCAGAAAGATGTACAAGTCCACAGAACTGGTTTGAGATACTCTGTAAAATGTTTTCAAATAAAAGATGAAGAAATGGTCATTGTGTGCTTCTCACTATAAGTATTGTAAACATAAGTTCAAAGCAGCTTTAGTATCGGTCTAATATTTTTGTAATTTTTTTTTTGAAAATAAAAAAATAGCTAAACTTCATTCATTTTTTCTAATGAATATAATATGTAATATAATACAATATTGAAAAAATGATTGAAAATGGTCAAATTAGTCCCATTCTGCCTTATTATTCTTTAACAATGCTATTAAAGGCCTCGCTTACTTTCAACTGGCTTTTCTTGGTTCTTGTGAACACATGAGATATAAATCATGTATTTAAAAAGTGTGTTATTTATTTATAAACGCAACAATATCACTTTTCAGTAACAAGTGATGCCACTGTGAAACTGCAAATGACAAAATTCATATATAAAACCATTATGTTTCATATTTTCTCAATTTATTGTAAAAGTATGTTAGATAAACATCTGCGAACAAAAACAGGTGTTTAACTCCTCAATGATGCATCAAAAATCCAGATGCAAAAGAAACGCAGAACATTTTCGGCATGTCTTGTGATTAAAAACAGCATATTACTGGTTAGACTGTGCTATTACAAAAATGCAATTCCTAGGGAGGAAGTGAAAATAGTGGCATAATGGTGATAAAGGCAACGCTACAACATAGTTAACTTTGTAGAAAACTCTTGAGGGTCCAGGGTGTTTAGTCTAAAGCTACAAAAGCCTTTCAGTGTAGTTCTTTATACACAGACACATGTGACCCTAAACACACACGCACACACTCACTAAATACAACTGCTGATGTCAGAAAGTGAAAGGTCAGCAGTGCGGTGGGGAGGCAGGAACAGAGAAGAGGAAATGAATGGACTGACAACACTCGTTGGTCTGGACTCCTGTCTTTCTGCAGGCCCAGCCAATAGACCAAAAGCCCCAAATAGCAAATAAATAGTACAAAAACAAAAGTGCTTCTATCTTTTTAAAATGATCTGGTTGTTTTAGAGGATCTACACACTGCATTTTATAGTGTTACTGTTACTTGTTTGTGATGAGGATGCCTTTACAAACGGATTTTACATTTCAAATAATTATTTAACACTAAATATTAGTGCAAATGTCGTCTATATAAATTGGGACTGGAAACTTTATTCACAATAATTTTATCATCCGCATTGCTTATATATGTAAGACCAAATACTATTGCATCAACAACATATGGATATATGTATTATACACTGAAGTACAGAATTAAGCCCAGATCTATGTACTGATTGACTCTGATACAGAATTGGTGACAGAATTGATGTGGCTGACACATACATGATTGTATCCTCACACACTAATTTTTATAAGGCCGCTTTATACTGCTGATTAATAGAGGTTGCTTTTTTGAAATGTTTTAACGGTTAAGCTTTCATTAATAATTATTGTTTTAGGAAACTACAACAATCTGGAATGCTCTGTTAAATCTACTCAGATCCCACTTCATTTATTTACCCTTATAACCTTTGACCCATGTTTGGCCCCTGAAGTCATCGACTGAACTGATAGGCCTGACCTCCAGTGGCAAGAAAAAATACTGCACGCCACTGATGACAAAATAACAACATTCTTCCATTTTAGGATCTTTAATCCAGTATATTTGAAGAAGGTGTTTATGATTTGTATTTTAAGTATCCCGGATCAAAATGAGTCACATTTTGAGTGTTTTTTTTTCTATTGTCAGAATCTACTTGTGAAGTTTAATGCTTACTCAGCCACTTCACCAGATCACCACCATTACTCAAAAGTGTGATAAGTTGCATCAGTTTTTCTTAAGTAGCCTCGAAGCCAAAGCTGCTATATTCAAGTAGCTCGTATGTATCTGACTGCTTTTCTCCTCCACACTTATACTCCTAGTGTCAGTAGTTTAGCAAGTGTTACATCACCAAATGCAGTTAAAACGGTTGAATTTAGGATTTTCCTAGCAAGGGCAGCTAGCAATTTGTCTCAGCTTTATAAACAAAAAGTCACCGATTTGTATCAAAGTCACTTTTTTTAAAAAGCTCAGAGAAAGAAAAGCAAAGGCAAACCTCTAACACTTCCTTTGTCTAATGCCTCACCCCTTAAAACATGAGCGCTATCCATCTGAATTTTTGATTATAATGGCAATGTCAATGCTATACATTAATACAATGCTAACTAAGCATACATTAATTCATTAACTCCCTTTTGGGGATGATATATGAGTACACACATTCCAACATCCACAAACACTATCGTATATGTGAACTGTATATGTAAATGTGCATTATATGCACAAAAATTACATGGGAAAACAGTCTATAAAATGTTGTTATATTATTGAATGGTTGCTGGGTTATTAAGCCTTAGTTTGAACTCTCATTTGCATCACTTGCAAAATACGGTCAAAGCAAAAAAGTAGGTTTAGCCTCTTGAACTTCACAAGCAATGGATATAGAACAGCTGGTGGTGCTTATTTAACATGGATAGCCAGGGATTAAATTGGGCCAGGGCCATAGACTCGACATTTGACATTATTGCATCATTAACGATAACATTAAAACATCTATTACCAAAGATAACAATGTAAACACCAAAACACAAATAGTACTCTGATTTTATTACATTTAGATTAAGTTGCAAATAGTTGATATAGTAGATGATGCATGTACTGACAGTATAAGGTAATGTAGCTCTGCTGAGGCAAGGCTCTTGAGGAAAAATCTAAACGCTCAACACTAAACAGCATACTGAGGTTGGTACTGTATGGAAGCAGACACAGGAGGTAAGTAGAATGTAAAGGTTTATTTACACAGAGATCAGGGTGAGTAATAGTGAACTTGAAAAGATGAATGTAGAATAGTGATAAAGTTTTTCTATTTAGATCCGTGTTGGAGACACGCAGGGAAACGACCACACACCACACATCCTGGAACTCTGGAGAGACACTAGGATGAAGGAGAACAAGCTAAGAACAGGGTAAGTGTTTACAATATCAAAGAGCACAGTGTTTTAGTCCACTTCGTAGCAACGAGCTCGGATGCTGACTGTGGAGTGGAGCTGATTGCGGTGGTGATGAGTTGCAGGTGACAGGGATTAGAACTCAGGGGGGGGTGAACATTGTGATTGGCTGGGTGCAGATCCGTGACATTACCCCCTCCTCCACGGTCCTCCCCAGAAGGCCGACCTCTCTGACGTTGGAATGGTCTTCCTCTTCCCCTGGGCACAGGTCAATCAGGATAGGTAGCATGGAACTCCTCTAAGAGAACAGGATCTAACACATCATCTCAAGAGCTTTCCTGGGGTCCATAACCTTCCCAGTCCACCAAATACTCTAAGACCCCACCACGAACGTCAAGAATCCACAATCTCCTTGATCTTGTAGATGGTCCCTTCATCCATGATTAGAGGAGGAGGGGTTTCCTCAGCTGGGCCAGTATCTGGGGGGAGAGAGACAGGATCAATATATGGTTTCAATAAGGACACGTGAAAAGTGGGGTGAATTTTATACTGTGGCGCGATTGGAAGCTTATAAGTGACGGACGGGGTTGATCTGTTCCATGATGGTGAAGAACAGAGCCGGCAGAACACGTCACTGAAGGGGGCATAGCACTCAGGATTACTCATAGACTGTTTTTTGGGAGGACTTTCAAAGTACGTGGCGCTAATCGACAGACAAACTCTAGGACTGAGAGGGAGACTGGGGAAACAGACATTGAGTTACTTTGTTTGACAGAGGTAAAATGTCTTTATGTCAAATATAAAACAGTTAAGCAAAGTCACTCAACGGTTTTACTATTCTGATAGTTTAATCGTTTTATAAATATTTCAAAAGGCAGATACAATATTATTTGGTCACTTACATTTAGGTGGAACAACAACGCATCTCACATCAACCAGTCGATTCATTGCTGAATGATTCAGTGTTTTGAATGAATCAGTTAAATAAAGTTTTGTAGCCCATTCATAAACATCTAAGTTAATGAATCTGCCATATGAAAGAATCATTTCAATAACTCTATACTCGATGACTCACTTATAACACGCTCACTACTGGCACCTACTGGTGTTTTAATTTAGTTGAAAAATTTAATTTCCACGATCATTACTTGTTAATAAATTTTTTTTTTTAAAGAATCTCATAATATAATGTAATGCAGTTATATTTTGAGCGTAAATTGTTTAATTTGATTACATAGGCAATAGGCTAGATAATAACAATCACATTATAGTAACTGAATTTATAGATGGAAAGTATTAGAATGAAAGTATTAATAAGATTAGTCATAAAAAAGCCTCTATAAAGGTAAGAAATAATGCCATTAGATTGAATATAAACGCATGCAGATATGTCACAGCTGTATAAAAATGCTAAATAAATTAATCAATTATGTGTGTGTGTGTATATATATATATATATATATATATATATATATATATATATATATATGTGTATATAAAGCCTGATACCATACAAATTGCAATTTAACTCCTGTGGATAATTAATTAAGGAACTTAGTATTTAGACTGGTTAGATCCTGATCTAAAAACTTAACCTTTTTGATGTTGTATGACTTACTCAAAAATACGTTTAACTAAATTAAGGCCGTAGTATGAAATATTAGTATAACAAATGAGCTGGCTCATTTTAAGCAGACATCCTCACTGCTTGCTTATGCCTTTGATTACTTTGATATAAATAAATATATATAATATTTTTTGTAATCAATAATTGTAAACAGAAATATTAAAACACTTTGTCCAATTTATGTAACTGTTTAACACAAGCTTTAACTATACCTGGACACAGAGTCTGTCTGTTGTTTCTTTAAAATAGATAAGACCATGTGACACAAAAATATATAAAAAAAGAATACAGATGTCCTATTTTGTCTGGTGTTGCCATTAGTCAGTGGATTCCAGTAACTTACAAGGTTTAATTCATTACATTCTCCCTGTTTACAACCCTTCCCCCATTTTACTGCCCTCTCGCTTTTGGGAAAGAAATGGAGGACTTCCCAATCCAAATCACAACCGAGAGAGGGGGTGGGTTACTTGGAATAAGTCTGGTTTAAGATTAAAACAAATGGACTTTTATACACTTTACAACCACACGAATACGGGGGTAGTATTCAGGTGTTAGATAGCGAGCTTCAAAATGCTGTTGTGAGAGAAACATGCTATGAGAGCCTAGCTTCGCTGCCTGCAAGGTCGACAGAGCGATCAACAGGAGGCGCCATTAAAGCTCAGGGTCTGGGATTTAGCAGGCAAATCACCGTAGATAAACGAGTAGTTAAATTACTGCATAAAATGAGCCACCATTGCCTTCTTTTTCCCCTTCAGCGTTAGCATCGCAGCCTCCCTGACAGCAGTCCTTTGCGTACGTACTAGACTCTAATCGTGTATTCCTGCGCAAAAGGGGGTTGTGCTTTTCGGAGGGAGGAGGGGTGATGAGCGTAAACTGAAAACCAAAATAATCCCGACCACCTTAATGTGCATTAAACTGCACGTTTTAGAAACATCGTTTCTCGTCAACCCTAAACGCCCCGGCGCTAGGTATGTTTGTCCGCATCGACTCGTGGCACGTTGTGCCAGAGAGGGGACTATTTTGCGAGAGCGCGGAAGCCTCGCGCGACGTGCCGGATCTGCTTTCTGTGTATGCTGGGTGAATGGAGGCGCAGCTCTTCCTGGTGAAAAAACACTGACAACTATAGGGCAGCCTAGCGATACCCGCTTCCCAGAACGGCCACACACACCTTCTCCTTCACCCCCAAAACAACCCTAAACATGGCTGCTGAGCGTAAACACATCGCGCAGTTGAAATCCGGTGAGTAAAAGGGATTGAGAAAGGTGACGTTGGAATATTTTTATATACATCTGCCTTTTCCACCACGTCCTTCTTGAAAGCTAATGTAGCTCATTCTCCCCCATCTCGCAGAACTGTACTTCCTAATAGCCCGATTTTTAGAAGCTGGACCTTGTCAGGACGCGGCAGAGGTGGGTGATTTTGCAATTTAGGACTGTAAACGACATTTCTGGAAAAGATCGAAGCATAATTTGCTATTTTTGTGCTTTTTTCAGACCTTGATACGGGAGGTTCAGGAGAAGGAGGTAAGCAGCGCGAGCCCTACTCGCGTCGCATCTCACTGCGCTGCACTTTAGGCTGTTAATTTCACGCAGATTTCATATTTATGTTTTAAAACACAAAATCGACCGCGTAGAGTTTACCTAGACCTATTTAACACTGTTTTTCCATTACAGCTGTTACCCCGTAGGATTGACTGGACTGGCAAAGAACACCCAGGGAGTTACGAAAATTTGGTAAGGGATCCCTATAACCGAGAGAAAACTTTTTAGAGAGCAAAATAAGAAATTGAATTTCCCGCAATTTTTAAATCAGGAAAAAAACTTAACCCGAGCACACGGGCAAAAACCAACCTCAGGGTTAGAAAGGACCGTCAACGGGTGAACCCAGAGCCTGGCCTGACTTCAGGGATGTGAGTTTGGTCACAGTGCTGTCCGCAAGGTGTAAATAGATGTTAAAATTGATGTAGAAATAAAGAGACGTCATGAATGTGGTGCTATAAGGGGAAGGGAGCGGAGGGAGGAGGGACCAGTGCGCCAGAGACTGAAAGCGGGGCGGGATGGAGGCGCTCTGCTCCATGTAATACAACCATAGTCAGGGTAAAATACTCCTTTTACCTTAGTTTATTTCACTTAAACTAAGCTTTTGGAGCAGGAAGCAACAAAGCCGGAGTCCTACAGGATCTTAGCAGAGTACTGGGGATTTTTTAAAAAGTGGCCCTGATAGTTTGTTCCTTCGGAGGAGATCATTTTTGAGCAGACAGTTCTGAGAGACTCGAGGCCGATAGTACAAATGAGAGGTACACCGAGATGAGTACGTATTGATTAATTTATTAATTACGATATTTAGAAAGGTGGATAAGTAATTAATCGGATTATTTGCGTTTTTCTGTAGCTCGCTGTTTCATTTAGGAATATCACATAACAAGACAGTTTGATTTCGCTTTCGAAGTGAGGGACACAAAAATATCTTGATTTTAAAAACTTAGTGTGTTTTGCTCCAGCCCCTGCTATGGCCAGCCCCCCGTATCAGTTGCGTAACTAATAGACTCAGCTGTCTGTTAATCACACAGGCCGTTACTGCTGTATCGCCGTCGTCTCCTCTACACGCAGAAATTCACACACATTGTAGCGATTATCTGTTATTTTGTATTCGCGATTGTCTCGCGGCTGATCTCGCGCGCTGCTACGCCACTAGATCCCAGTGAGTGTATTATAGTGGGTGCATGCGTGTGCGTGTATGTGCGCGCGAATGTGACCGTTCGTGGATGATTTCACTGCCGTGTGTGGAGATGTAAAAGCCCATGTCTGCAGAATGTGGGTATGAATAACGCGCACAAGACTTAACCGCCTGATGTTGGCGCTGTCAATTAATCTTTTTTTTTTTTTTTGGTCAGGTCTCGAGTCCCTCGATCAATATGTTAATGAGCTATGCAATCTGCATTAATTATCATTATTCATAAGATTAATTAAGTAATGATGAAAATAACAATATTGCATCGAAATTGTAATTAAATAAACATATTGTCATATTTAAAAATGCATTTTAAAAAAAAAAATTTTTTTTAATATTGCTGTTTCATCCGAAACAAAATAATTAACATGTAATACATTAACAGAAAAGCAGTATACTAATTAGGAACGATGATTCATTAACTTAACTGTAGATATATTTAGATTTTAATTTATAATTAGTGTTTTAATACGCATACTCGGATTCACCCAATGTTAAACATTGCTTTACTCATACAGTCATTAGCTAAACTGTGTGCGTGTGCGTGGATAGATATGAAATGTGTGTGTGCGCGCCCGTATATAGACCAATAGGATGACGCTAAATGCAATTAAAGCCACATTAATTACTGGTCTGCCTTTGGAAGCTGGATCTGCTGAACAGGCTTGATAAAATATGCCCGGACTGACGCGTTGCGCAGGGGGGAGAACGTTTTACACTGTAGATTAGATTCATCTCTAGGGAAAATATGGAAAGATAAAAAGCGCTTTGCAATACGGCAGTAACACTTGTATTGTTTTATAACGAAGTGTCGAATTTAATCCTCTATAAGATTGTAATTATGCTATTATATCAACGTTTTTTATGCGTGCACTGTCAGTGCCTGATAAAAGCCTTTTTAAGTACATACCCTTATGTTGTTGTCTAATTATTTTTAAATACACATTCATTAGAATAATTTCATGGTGATGCTGGTAATTTTTGATGAAAGCATTCACATGACATGCTTTGATTGAATTTGAATGTAGTAGTAGTAGTGGGAAATGTAAGTGCTGAATTATAGAACTAATAATATTTAAAAAAGGTATTTATGAAGATTAGCGTTAAGATTGTAAACTAACTGCAAGGTTGGAAAATATTTGCATTACACTTGCACAAAAACATGTTCTTGCATTTTTTGTTTCCTTTTATTATATCTTAATTCTATGCATGCATTATTACAACACAATCATTAAGCCTATTGTACGTTATATTAGAAATAGATTTACAAATATATTTAAATACAAATGTATGTCCATTTGCCTTAATGCACGTTTGTGATTGTGTCTATAGGTCAAATTGTACAGGCACATTTCTCCAGATCACCTGTTGCAGGTGTGTGAGCGAGTGAGTCCTCTTTTAGAGAGAGAAGTGCCAGCCAGTGTACCTGGAGTTAACTCACTGCTGGGAGCTGGACGCCAGTCAGTGCTACGAACAAACAAGAGTGAGAGTTTCTATTTGCAAATTAAACATACTCATCAATGTTTTTTTTAAAGCATGTTAACCAGTTTACAGGCAAGTTATGCAAAAAACTTTTAAATGTATTTTTTTAAACAGTATTAACAACATAACTGCTGTAAAGCAATGCAATAATGAATTGATCAAATGTGTAATTTGTGCCACTGTTTTTCTTTGTAAAAAGCTGAAGATTGGGAAAAACCTTAATATTAGGCAAATTCATTAAAGGATTTAACTTAATCTTTTAGTGTTTACAAATGGCATGTCATGACTGATTCAGATATATATAAGCAAATACGTAAAAGAAAGAGGAATGATGTTTGACAAGCAGTGGCGAAATTAATAATAACACTGCCTTCAAATGAAAACAGATTCCATAGCAACTAAAACTTCAGCATGTCTATAAGACTGGTGCAACTGGCCTTCATATATATAAAACAAAAGCATATAATTACATATTGCTTTGCGATGGATGTGTGTGACAATATCAGTTTGTGTTGGTGTGCCTAGGGATTCAGTCAGTTCTACTGTGTATATTTAGTGACGATCCCACGTGTTTGTTTGCAAGGTTGTAAGCACGTGGTATGGAAGGGGTCCGCCCTCGCAGCCCTGCACTGTGGCAGGCCACCCGAGCCGCCAGTCATCTATGGAAGCCCGCCCAATATTGGTAAGTCATCTCTTATTGGTTGTTTTGTTGATGTTTTCCAGTGAAAGAAAATACACACCCTCATACCTTTAAAAAAACGTTTTTTCATTGACTTGATTATTGAAATGGAATTGAAATGCTCAAATAAAGAAAGTAGAAAATTTTAGAAGAAAGTACAAGAAAATACACTTTAAATGTATTTGCTTCTATGCCCTATAGTGGAAACAGTATACAGTCGGAGGCTGAATGGCTCATATCGGTTGGGTCAGTTGGTTCCTACAGCTGTTTACCAACATATGAAGATGCACAAGAGAATTCTGGGACACCTGTCATCTGTGTACTGTGTCACCTTCGACCGCACCGGTCGCCGCATCTTCACAGTAAGACACCTGTTTTAGTTTTTTTGTTTTTATGGGACTTTTTTTTTTTCAAATGAGTTCCTTTTTTATAAAATTGAGGATATGGGCTAAATATAAAGTATTGCCTATACTCTGAATTGCAGAGTTTTTTTTAAAGAAAACATTGAATGTTTCTGAAATGTTATAATTAGCATTTGAATTGTGAGCCCTGTCTTTGTTTCCATTGTGAGTACAGTATTATGGAGTGTAGTATTTAGTATCTGGTTGTGGAATTTGAATTTAAAAGCTGTCAGTGTGCTTTTGTGTTTGTGTGTGCTTGCATGTGTATTTGGAAACATCTGAGTGGTTTGACCACAGGGAGAAGATATTTTGTACATATTAATTTATTGTTGAGTTTTATTATGAGAGTTAATTGGATGGTTGGAAGACTTGGCTTCAATATTAGCTTTTCAAGGAGAACATCATTGAGCATGATTTTTTTAAGTAATAAAAACATTCAGAGAATGATTGCAAGCTTTTGAGTTGTTTGCGAACACTTGGGAATAAGAAGTGGTGTTCTTATTTTTAACAGCATCTCAAGGACATTCCAGAATGTAATGGAAATTGTTGATTTTGATTTCCAGGTGTAGATTGGATTAAACTAATATAAATTTTTCAAGCGCATGTTTGGTTATTAGCTATTATCTTAGATAATTGTTGGAAGGATATGTATTTGGTATATACTATTTATAAAATTATATAGTATTATATATTATAAGTATTTTACATACTTCACCAGTGATCGCAAAAGGCCAGGACAGAATATAAATATATTGGTCAGAATTTGTTTACAGTGTATGCTGTTTTTTATTTAAACTCCATTTAACATGACCTATGATATTTTTGATTTTATGCAGTATTTAATATTTGATATGCAGTATATTTCTAATTGAAATGAAATAAATTCTGGAACATCTGTGTGTTCAGCCATTTAGTGTACTAATCAAGCAGCCTGAAGAAACAAAATGTATGTGCATTTAAGTAGCTTTGTGTTGAAACCAGTCTGGCTTTAATTAGTCCGTATGCCTCATTTAACAGTATACATACAACTCTATGCCTATCCATTATGGAATTTAAAGGGATGTCACTAAAGTTTTAAGGGTGCTGTTAACGTGTCATAATAATAAAACACTTGAGGTCAAAAGCTTTAACTCTGAAAATCCCACAATGAACATAATGTTCTCAAATGACCCACTGAAGGAAGTGATCTGATCGCTGTTTGGTCCAGATGTCTGAGTGAGTTTAGGTTTTTAAGGGTTGTGAAAGCAGCTGTTGTTTTACGAGTTGATCAGGGACTTGTCTGTAAGAGAGTTATATGTTCACACTGTATGTGGTTCAGAAGTGCTGTTCTACAGTTTATCATGGAGTACCAATAACAAAGCCATTGACTTAACTTGTGTTTATTTAACATGGCATAATGATTTGGATAATTTGGAAATTAATATGTGTAATAGCAGATTGCTCTTAACATATTTTGAAGTGCCGCAGTATTGATTTCTGGCCTGTTTTGATGCATCTGAGTCATTCATCATATACATAATGTGTTTTGCATGCATTTTGATTCAAAGGATTTGGACCACTATGGATATATGTTATTATTTGCTCCAAACTCCACAAGTTTGTGTAAAACCTGATGATCATGTCTTCTTGCATGTTTTGAGGATGTGCATATCATTCTTTATTGGAAACAAGAACATCTGAAAGTCTGTCTGCACACATGATCAGTGTCAGAAATGTGTTTAAACAGTGACCCAGGAATAGTGAAGCAATTCAAATATTTCTAGTTTACACGTTTTACTTTGTTTTATATTTTTGCTGGGACACAATTAACTAGTTGCTTATTAGCATGAATATTGCGAAAATAGAACATGGATGTTAATTACTACATCTCTTATTCTACCTGATACTGGAACTTAACAATTAACTTTTAATAAGCTGCAAATTAGGAGATTTCTGAGACAAAGTCATAATGTACTTAAAAGATTGTTAATAGTGAGAATTGAACCTTAAGTTAAGGTGTGAATTCATTTTTTAATTTGTTTAATTTTGAGACTTATTTACATGTTTCAGTTAAAAATGCAGTCTTTGGACTTTTTAAGGTGTTTGCACACTGCACTGAAAATTTGGGGGTCAGTAGGATTTATTTCTTTTTATTAATGCTTTTGTTTATTAGGGATGCAATAAACCCATCAAAAGTGACAGTAAAGACATTTACAAACACATTAAACTTTCTATTCATCAAAGAACGCTAAAAACATATAATGTTTCCACATAAACACTGTTATTTATATTATACTGTTGTAAATTCTAAGGCTTTTTTCAGCATTGATAATAATAATAAAAAGAAGTGTTTCTTGAACACCAAATCAGCATATTCAATGGATTTCTAAATTTGAAAAATTAAGCATTGCCATCACAGGAAAACACTACAGTTTAAAATGTAATATTGCAAATAGAAAGGTTTTTATAATAATATTTCACATTATTTTTGTTTTTACTGTATTAGGGACCAAATAAATGCCGACTTGGTGAGAAATAAGAGAAAAAAATCTTACTGACCCCTAACATTTGAACAGTTAGTGTGTGCCTTTAGTAAATCAGACTCTATGGCCCTTTGTTGGAATTTCAATGAGTAGTTCTTTTCTTTCGTCCGATGTTGTGCTACACTGGAAACTCTGTCTTAATTTCCTAGTGACTAAAAGGGTATTTTTAGACGGTGAGCCTTCTGATCTCACAGGGACAGATAATGTTTTGACTCTGAGATAAGTGTAGAGGTCAAAGGTCCTTCACATGTTCCGCCTGGGTAAGCATGCTGTTGCTTAGTGACATCATTGCATCCTCAAACTTTTTCAAGATTGTGTGTGTGTGTGTGGGTAAGTGCACGTGTTTTGATTCAGGCATTTCTCGGACATTATCTCACTCCCAGCCGTTGGCGTGAGCTGTAGTTAACGTTTGTCAGAGCGCTGTAGGACCTTGCTTGTGTGTGTGTTTAGCTGATGTGTGTTTTTGAGTGTGCACTCTTGGGTTCCATTTTACTCTGCAAGTTTTTAATGCTCCAAAAATGGCTGAACAGCAAGGATTACTCCCCCTCTTTCTCCCTCTCCCTCCCTTTTCCCTCTATCTCTCTCTCCTACTCCTGTTCTCTTTGTCTTTTCCTCTTTCGATCAGGGTCTCTCGGCGTTTTCTCGTTCTCTTTATTCTTTCTATAGGTCTTTTTCTCCCGGCGTAGGGGGGTGTGTCTGTGCACGCATGTAGAAAAAAGTGTTTCCTTTATGGAATTGGTTGCGAGCCATGAATAAAATCATCTCTTTCATATTCCTGAGCCATTAGCCAGTGTGTCATTGGCATTCCGTCTGTGTTTAACAGATCTTCGGGAATGTTCGTCTTTGTGTGTGGCTCGGGGATCATTTTTCTTTGCTCAATTCGATATGCATGTGTGGCCTGCTAAAATCAATGTTATTATCACAGTTAATTCCGGTGTTTCTGGAAACAACTGGGATATTTTCATGTTTTTAAAAATCACGTTTACGAAATGAGGAGGAAAATGGCAAGCTGAATATATTAGGGGAAAAACATCTTTCAATCAAGCTGTGAGTGAAAGATGGACTTCAAGTTGTATGTAGTGCTTATTATTTTTATGGTTCTCTGTCTGTTGTCATGAAAACGCAATGCCACAGTGCTGCGTTTTTAGGTTAAAAGCATTTTTGATGTACCTAACAGGCAATTATCATTGGACTCGCTAAATGTAGTATTAGTAACAAATAGTAACAAATTAGTGTTGGAAGACAGTTGTAATGTTTCTGCAGGACACATAGGGATGATATTCACTCAAGTTTAGAGTCAGAAAGATTTTTTCTTTCTGTCTAAATACAATAAAAAAAATATTTTGGATATGAAATACTGACTTATGTGAGCTCTGATATTATTATTAATAGAAATTAATATTTGTAAAATGTAAACTACAATTTAAAACTGTTTTGTATTTTAATATTTTTAATGTAATTCTATATATTCAGTACAGTAGTCATTACAGGAGTCTACAACCCTTCTGAAATAATTCTAAAATCAAGAAATTAAGAGATATTTCATCTTATTATCAATCTTGTGCTGATATTTTCTTTCAGGATTCTTTGATGAACAAGAATTTTGAAGACATCATTTATTTCAAAAGAAAAAAGTATTTACAGTCATTTGAGCAATTTAATGTGGCCTTGCTGAAAAATGTTCAATTAATTAAAAGAGAAATCTTTTACTGACCCCAAACCTTTGAACAATACTGTATAAGACTTGTCCCACTGCGCATGTCACAGTTAAAGAAAACCCTGAGTGATGCGTAAAACATTCATGTTAAAACAATAATCAGTAAATAGGGTTTTGATATTGTTAGTGATAAAATACAAGCATATTATTAGTAAAATCTGCATATAAGATAGCTTCTATGTAGGATTGTTTTTTATGTTTTATCCAACTGTCATCAGCATCATAAAAAAAGAATGATGTATATTTATAACACTGTTCTGTGTATTATATTACCTTTGAATCAAAGAACAAAAACAAAACTAGTTAAAGCTAATGTGAGGGTGTTTCTTATGAGAAGTCTATGGGAGGGACAGGACGTTTGACATCGTTCTCTTTTCAGACTGCCACTAGCTGTCTCTCTCTATCTGTCTAGATATCTTTTTTCCTTTTATTAAATGTCATTAAAATACTATCATATATTTGAGCAAATGGAAATGCAAACAAATAAATTTGGGGTATTCTCCCATTCACTGCTCTTCAGGTTAACCCAACTATAGCAACTTCTTTTTAAAATGAAAAAGGAGTTAATTCCGAGGAAAAGGGAAGTGTTATTATTTTTTTGTTTTATTGGTGTAACATGCACTTATACGTTCTTCAAAATAAGAACAGGAACAGGAGTTCAAGTCATCAAGTAAATAGAGTGCATTTTGAGTTCATGCTGATTTTATGAGTCAAGGTAAATTTCCAACATGGTTTTGGATGTATAAAACAATAGAGTTGATTTAGACTGAGTTTCAGTTTTGTTTTTGGTTACTCTTAGGTAATGTGCTTCATTTGGTTGAGACTGAACTTGTTATATGTGCCTATGTAATTGTATTAAGTAAATTTAAATGACTTGATATGCCCATCTTAAAGGCCTTGGGAGATTGGTTTAACTTCAGACGTTTGGCTGGAATCTTGAGTTAATTAATTTGCAAAACACTAGACTAAATTATAGTGGATTTTATTTGGCTGCACGGATGCCAAACTTTCTAGAGAGAACTTCTGGGCTAAGTCTGAGATGCGTGACTTTGGCAGGGTCTGAGGGTTTACCGTGTGTGGTGTGTATCCTTAGGGTTCGGACGACTGTTTGGTGAAGATCTGGGCGACGGATAACGGGCGTTTGCTGGCGACACTGAGAGGTCATGCGGCAGAGATTTCAGACATGGCTGTGAATTATGAGAACACCCTGCTGGCAGCCGGCAGCTGTGATAAAATGATCAGAGTGTGGTGCCTGCAGACCTGCGCCCCGCTGGCAGTACTGGAGGGCCACGCGGCATCCATCACGTCATTACAGGTGTGCAACACGTTTACATTCACAATTCAACGCTTCTAGCGGACACAATGTTGTGAGAAGTGCATGAGAATTTCACTAAATTTTTACCATTAAAAATAATTCTCTATAAGATTTAACAGTAACTTCTTACAATGAAATGTTTTTTTCTGTACTGTAAAGTCAATAGCAGTCTAGGTCTTTTTACTGCAAAAGACAACCATAATTCATATCATCTAGGGTAATAGTTTAAACGGTCACGGACTTAGACTTTTTAATTATTTTCTCCCTGCCAATGTAACAACACAATTGGTTGTACGTTGAGAAAATAAACTAAGCATTAGCGTTTATTGTTTTAGGTTATAATGCCAAAACAAAATCATTTATGAACAATTAACCTTAATTGATAAGATATTACCAGTTGTAAGGAGGCAGACTTTTATTATGAGTTGTTTATTTTAATAAGAGCTTTTCACAATAGTTGTTGTTTGAAACATCTATAGTATACAGAAATAAACTCTACTAAAACAATACAATAACAACATTTATTCAATCTGCAGTGTATGCTAGGGACCTAAGTGCCAGCATGGCACAATATGCGGAGATTATTATAATGCAGACATGGCTAATTATTGTGTGTTCAGCTCAGTGATGTTGGGTTACAGTCACTTCCTGATACTGTTCACTGTGAAGTCAAAACATAGTGCTACTTAATTATAATAAACAGCAGAACTACTGTAAAAATGAATGTGAAACTTCTAGTAGCCAGAAATATACATCGGCTTTAAAAGAAAGTCTCTTTGCTCACCAAGACAGCATTTATATAATCGGTGAAAACAGTAATGTGAAATATTGTTTAACTTACTGTTTTCTATTTTAACATATTTTATTTATGCGATGGAAAGCTGAGTTTCAAGCAGCCATTACTCCGGTCTTCAGTGTCATATCCTCCTTCAGAAATTATTCAGATTTGCTCCTTTATGTGGAAACTGTAATACATTTTTGTCAGGATTCTTTGATGAATCAAAATATAAAAATCAGTGTGTCTGTTTGAAATAAACAGCATTTTAAATAGAAATAGTGTGTTCTAGATTACATTAAGACATTAATATCTTAAAGGTGCTCTATGCGATGTTGCAAGATTTTAGTTCGATTTCATTTTTATCTCAAACCGTATGCATAACCCCTCGATCATCTTGCCAACCAATCGGCAAGAAGAGGTGGGGATAATGCGCGCGTTAAACCCCACCTCTTCTTGCCGATTGGTTGGCCGAAGTTTGTATTTGTTTTGATGAGCATCCTGTACCCCTAGTGTTTGTTTCGGCATGGCAGCCTCTGTGTTGTCTTTCGAGAGCGTTTTTTTCCCCA
Source organism: Enteromius thamalakanensis (assembly GCA_032357475.1). Lineage (NCBI taxonomy): Eukaryota > Metazoa > Chordata > Actinopteri > Cypriniformes > Cyprinidae > Enteromius > Enteromius thamalakanensis. The sequence goes on along the minus strand of JAUCMT010000054.1, from coordinate 8,068,793 downwards.
GTGTATTCAGAGGGCAGACAGCAAGACGAGCGAAGGGTAATGCATACGGTTTGAGATAAAAAAAAAAATCGAGCTAAAATTCTGCAACATCGCATAGAGCACCTTTAACTTTCAATTTTAATTTTTGATCAATTAAACATCATTTCTGAATTTAATTAATTTCTCTCTCTGTCAAAAAAAAAATAAAATAAATATATATATATATATATTACTGACCTCAAACTCTCACATTAAATTTACAAAATATGCGTTGCAGTGTATAAAGGCATGCACAATCACACACCCACTCATAGAGACATATACTTGTTGTAATCCTGTTTCTTCTGTGTGTGTGTGTGTGTGTGTGTAGTTTTCTCCTCTGTGCAGTGGCAATAAGAGGTTCCTGTCCTCCACTGGAGCTGACGGCACCATCTGTTTCTGGCAGTGGGATGCACGCACGCTCAAATTCGGGTGTGTTTCCTTCATTTTTGCACTCATTAATGGGGTTTTACGTTTTGTAATCTTTTCTTTGCTATTCAAAGCACATTTTTAAACCTCTTTTTTGTTTGAATTCATGCAAAAGAGATACATGGTAGCAAGTTTTAGTGTTTTAATCTTCCACTTTCTATTTTTGTAATTGCATTTTAGTGCAGCAACGTCACCTTTCACCTTTGAAATAAGGTTACCAAGAGAATATATTCTTGCACTAATTGTGTTACTGTGTGTATTATATGTGTTTGCAGGCAGCGACCCAGCAAATTCATCGAACGGCCCAGACCAGGCGTGCAGATGATCTGTTCCTCTTTTAGTGCAGGTAGACCAGAAGCGTCAGAGCTCTTTTCTCACCTCTACCTGCTCCCGTTTTATCAGTTACACTTTATCATTCACAGCCTGTCACAGGAACCCAGGTGAAAATGTTTAGAGACACTGATCAGTGGTATCTGCCGGTTTGCATAGCTGCTTTATCATGTGACATATGATACGGTTGTGATCTTATATATCATATGTGATAGCAAATGAAATAAATCTTGTGAGAAAATCTATATTTATTAGGGCTGTCAACATAATGCACAGTCCTGTATAAATGACCCCTATATCTTTCTTAGACAGATTTACAAATTTGATTAAATGTATTGCTGTGGACTGTAAGCCAGTGATAAAATTAGCTTACCTTAATTTCGGGGCCTTAATATGAGACAGCAGTGGTATTTAAAATCTTATTCCCATTATCAAATGAATTCATGTGCTCTCACATTAATTGATTATTTATTCCCATGTTATCGTTGTTCTGAAAGCCGATAGCAGATTATAGAGTGACAGCGGATTGTTTTTGGCTTAAACATTTTTCTGCAAGTGAGTCTATAAATATCTTGTTGTCAGACAGATATCACAGACTTTTTAAAAAGAGAGTGTTCAGCACTGCAGGAGCTCTTCAAATACACATTACTGAAGAAAGGAAACACTCAACTGGCTTTTACCCAAATAGACATACACACACACACACTTACAAAAAGATTGAAACAGATTATGGTTCTTTCCTCTTTATGTCTTCTACATGTTCTGAATTAATTTGAGCACTTTGAGTTTCTTGTGACTATTGTTTATGCTTGTGAGGAAAAAAGCCCAAAGGTTTGTTATGCTGGATTTTTTCCGGATGCATGCTCATTAATGCTGTGCTATGGATAATGATGATGATGTTTTTTAATGTTAAATGATATTTGATGATATTCCAGGTGGAATGTTCCTTGCAACAGGCAGCACTGATCATATCATTAGGGTTTATTACTTTGGAGATGGACAACCAGAGAAGATATCTGAGCTGGAGTCTCACACTGTATGTGATGCTTTTTTTGTTTTTATTTTGTGTGTGACTTTATTTAACAAAGTATTTAAACAGATTTATCTTATATTTAGTCATCAGTATCAGTGTTAGTTTTAGTGTCTGCGATACTTGCCTGGTGGCAGAAATCAAACAAATATTTAAAAAATACATTCTTCTTGTTGTTTCTACATTAAATTGGTGATTCAGTGTGAAAATTATATATATATATATGATTGCAAATTATTTCAGCCCAACAAATTCTCAGTATTTGTAAAATTGTATGTGTAGTTATGTATTGTTTTAAATCACCTCATTTTTATTCTCTTTACTGGATTCACTGTTGCAGGAATTCATTATTATTTTGAGGTTCCCCTCATGTTTTTTAATGACTTTCTCTTTTACCTCAGGACAAAGTCGACAGCATCCAGTTCTCCCATGGTGGCGATCGGTGAGCAACACTGGCTCCATTTATTTGTGTACATGTGCGATTGTGAGAGTGTGTTTGTGTGTGTTTATATGTCGGGTTTGTTGGATTAATGGAACCTGGGGGTTCTTATAATTATTACAAGCTGATGTTGTCAGCCGGAAAAACACCCTTGTTCCCAACACACATGCGTCTTAGATACACATCGTACAGGAATTCATGTGCATGAAATGTCTTTCTACTTAAACAACAGGCATGTGACACAACAGCTCTCTGTAAGCTCTTTTATGTTCCTCACTCGCTCTACTTTAATGAGCAAATGTTTTTGCATCGGGGGAGGGGGTGGGGGGGGGTGCTAGCGAGTGTGACAGGAGAAGCAGGAGAAAAGGAGGAGTAAGAGAGAGAAGGAGAGTAATAAGATGGAGAGGTCTGTAACAGGTCCCTAAGGAATTAGAAAGATGGATGTTCACATGAACAGATTTTTTTGCACCGAAGCAGACAGCATCCAGTGTTACACATATAAGAAGGGAAGAAACCTCACCAATCAATAGAACTGCAGTGTACTGACAAAAAGAAGGAAATCATGTCACAAATGAGTAGATTGCACACAGTAACAGATAATCCACAGTCATATTCAACAGATTAATACACTCCAAATCATTTATAGATACACGCGGCCTCATAGAGTAATACACATCTACATTCTTGCACACTTATCAGCTTATTAAAAATTACATTGTGTCACAACCTAGTGCAATTTTTCTTTTCCATATAGTAAAATTGCATGGCACTGCTTCAAAAATAGTTATTTTAATCTTTGTGGCTTTATTCCAGCACAAATATTTAAACATCCCTAGATGAATTTGCTTTAAAAAATTATAGAAGATATTATGTTTAAAATATGATAAGATTAAGACTAAAATATGTTGTTACACAACTTAGAGTAAGAATTTTTTAATGTAATATGTTAAAAAAAATGTTTTATAGTATAATAAAAAGTAAATAGTAAATAGTTTTAAAGATATTGTTACAATCAGTACCACCTTCATTGTAAGCCAGTCCAATCCAATCACTAACTCTCCACTATAAACAATCCAGTTTCCTTCTGTATCTCGTTCTTTGCATGCCTTCCGCCATTCACTCCTTCCAGGGGGGCACGCAGGGTTCGAGCCGGACTCTGAGCCACGCCCTCGTTAGGGTTCGAGTTACTTGGGCTCGGGGTTCACCGAACTCCCGGCTCGCTCCCGACAGCACACCAAACATGCTTACTTATTATCATTGAGGAAGCGCGAACTCGTGAAATATTAGTTGAAGATGTAGTTTTTTGCTGTTAAATTCACATACAGCACACATCAGTTAACATCACTGTTTTATGGAGCAGTGCACATGATGCTAAATTTATGTAAATGCTAGCACATTTAATACTACATCTCATTAATATCTCTTTTACTCAGTGCAAAGCGAGCGTTTATGGAGGTACTAAAGGCACAGTAACAAAAATGGAAGGTATAATTTTAAGGTTCGTAGAGAGAAAAAATTATCATACCTACATAACTTTACATAAGTGGTTTTTAGTCCAAAAGACATAGTTTTCTATCTGAAGAAAAACATAAAGTAAAAACTTAATATGCCTTATAGAGTAATACAGAGCCAACAATACAAGAGCCACATTCAGTACACTGTAAATTAAAAGAAAACCCTTCATCATCCGGTTAACTTAATTTAATTCATGTAATTTTCCTTTTTCAATAAGTAATTTCAAAATGGTTGAAGGGGAATTAACTTATCATTGTTGTAGCCCTTAACATTCTAGGACAGCAATGAAGTTTTCAATGTTAGTGGATTAATCAGTGTGCCTCGTTAACTCCTTTTCTTGAAGCCTCAGAGTGTGTATTTGTATAGATTTCATTTTTGAGTGTCAACCTATGCTTGTGCAGGTTTGTGAGTGGCAGCAGAGACGGCACAGCACGGATATGGCAGCTGCAGCAGCAGGACTGGCGAAGCATTCTCCTGGACATGGCCACTAAGCTACCAGGGTAAGATAAATGCTAATCACTACTCAAAGGTATGGCTTGATTAATTGTGCATTATTGTTACATTTTGTTTGCTAAACAATTGATCGTTAGCAGCATAATTACTTTGGAGCCCCAAGAGGGCAATTGATTCTGACTGCACAGGAGCGACTGAAATGAAACCTGTAAAGCCACAGTATCACAACAATGGATTGATATTCTAACTGGAACGCCAATTATCCCTATTAACTTACAAAAAACTACAAAACTTTGAGCAAACAGGTGCCATCTGGGTTAGATTTATTTAGTTATTTCTTAAATTAGTCTTCAGTTGTTCTTTTCTCCATCATTTCCCTCATAAAGGTCCCATCAGTCTATAGAAACATAAACATATTCTGCCTTATCTGCATGGTAGCATATTCTGTCATCATTTACTTACCCTCGAATAGTTCCAAATCTGTATGAAATTCTTTGTTTTGACGATCACTAAGGAAGATATTTTGAAAAAAGGTTGTAACCAGACTGAATGAATGCATGTTTGTATATGTCTATATATACTGGTTTGTCTCATTGCTCTTGCTCTTTAAAAGTAGGCCAGTTAGAAAGGTCTCTATTTTCTAAAAAGTTATTTTCTTATTTCTGTCTTTCAGCAAATACAACCCTCCACCTTTAGAGGACAAAGTCACCAAACTGAAGGTGACTATGGTGGCCTGGGATTGCAACGACAACACAGTCATTACCGCCGCGAACAACTTGACGTTGAAAGTGTGGAACTCGTATACAGGGAACCTTATTCATGTATTGATGGTAAGAGTGTAAAGATCTCTCCACAATGACTGAAAGAAGGCAATATCTGATGAATAACACTGTGGTTATGGCCTTCACCCACAGGGCCATGAGGATGAGGTGTTTGTGCTGGAGCCACATCCGTTTGATTCCAGAGTGCTTTTCTCTGCTGGGCATGATGGAAACGCCATCGTCTGGGATCTGGCAAGAGGAGTCAAAATACGCTCTTACTTTAACATGGTGAACTAAATAGCTACACTATATTTCTTTAATTAGATTGCATCACACGTTTGACTAAAAGAAGTCTATGCAAATCTATTGATTCTATTGGTGTGTGTGTGTGTAGATTGAGGGTCAGGGCCATGGTGCAGTCTTTGACTGTAAGTGCTCTCCAGATGGGCAGCACTTCGCTTGCACAGACTCCCACGGTCACCTGCTCATCTTTGGCTTCGGCTCTAGCAGCAGATACGACAAGGTACTGAATGCCAATGTCTGTCACAGACATTATGTTCAGAATTAAATATTAGCACTTTTTGATGCATTTTACTATCTCTATTTTGAATAATGTATTGTATATACAATTATTTGAAGTGCTTCAAGTAAATACAGGCGTCACAGCATTATAATGTACTGTCTAAAAATGGATGTTCGTTGTGACATTTTCTAAAGATTATATTTAATAATGTTATTAAAATATTGTTGTTAGATGACAGAAATTGTAATCTTAATATAAAAAATGGGGAAAGGAGCATGCACAAATAAATATTCAGTACTGGCAGATGTCAGTGTTTTTAAACTAACATCTGCCTGTAATACTAATATGTAGTGCATCAATCAGAAGTAATAAAAGAATAATAAGGTTCTGTATTTTGAACAGCCCTGTTTGTCTAACTCAGTTAGTATGCGTGTTCATTGTGAACGCATCTATTGTTCTGTTCTCTAGATAGCAGATCAGATGTTCTTCCACACTGATTATCGGCCGCTTATCCGTGATGCCCATAACTTTGTGCTGGACGAACAAACCCAGCAGGCACCTCACCTCATGCCCCCACCGTTCCTGGTGGATGTGGATGGGAATCCCCACCCTCCACGCTACCAGAGACTGGTTCCTGGCAGAGAGAACTGCAGAGAGGAACAGCTCATACCCCAGATGGGGCTCACTTCATCAGGTAAGAAAAGCAAAACAGAGTGTCTCTTTTTTTATTACTTAAGGTAATTATTGGCTATTTGTATGCAAACATACATCTGCAAGCTGTCAGCGAACACAAATGTGTTTGTTTCTTATTTCTTCACTCAGGGCTGAATCAGGTGGTTAGTCAGCAGGCTGCAGAAGGCTCTAGTCCTCTTGATAGTATGATCCAGAGACTACAGCAAGAGCAGGACCAGAGGCTGGGGTCTGACACCAGAGCCAGCAGAGGTAATGCCCACATTTTTTGTAGTGTAGTGACATAATACTAAAATGTTCAAATCATGAGTAAAAAAATCATGATTTTTGATACCAGATTATTTTTTACATTTATTTAATTACTTGTATAATTAAAAGTACTTTATACCATAATTAAACATTTTAATTTAATCATTTAAAAATGATCACAAAACAAATGATATTGATATTATTTTCATATAATATGCTGTTTTAATACCTATATTTAGTATTTATATTTAATTTTAAGCTTTATTTCAGTTCAAATTTAGTTAACAATAACAGTTAATAGCGCTAACTAAAATAGAAAAAAGCACATATTAATTATTCAAGTATTAGAAAATGCAAAAGCATTCAAATGTAGAATAAAAATTGTTGCATTACATTACATAAACAATCTACTTTAAAAAAAGACAATGACACATGCATCCAGCAGTCTACAGTTGAAACAATTGAAGAGCCAGACAGTGTAATTTGTCTGTGTTTTCCAAAGCGAATTTACAAAGAATAGTGTCTTACAACCCCTCAGTGAGTATAAAAATGTCATCCGATGATCTCTATATACCAGTGGGTGGTGATTGTAATACTGTAATAAAGGGTTAGTTCACCCAACAATTACTCACCCTCATGTCGTTCCAAACCCCCTTCGTTCATCTTCAGGACAAAAATTAAGATATTTTTTATGAAATCAGAGAGCGTCTGTCCCTCCATAGACAGCAATACAACTGAAGTGATCCCAGATCCAGAAAAGTAGTAAAAAAAATCTGTAAAACAGTTCATGTGACATCTGTTTTACCGATCATCTCATGGGTTTGGATCGACATGAGGGTAAGTAATTAATGACCAAATTTTCATTTTGGTGTGAACTAACCCTTGAACAGTTGTATTGATGCTGGTTGCATGTCTGTTTTGTGTGTAGGATCCGTCAGTTCTCCCACAGAAGTCTCTTCTCCACCTAACGTGGGTCTGAGACGCAGTGGACAGATCGAAGGAGTTCGGCAGATGCACAGTAACGCTCCACGCAGTGAGATTGCCACAGAGAGAGACCTGGTGGCATGGAGTCGAAGGGTCCTTGTTCCTGAACTATCACCAGCTATAGCTTGGTAAAACATTATAAATCTAGCTTTTATTTCATTTTCTTCTGTAAAAAAGAAAGAACCTTATGATGTAAAATGAACTTGAAACATTTGTATATCTGTTATATTTAATATTTTAATAGACACCTGCAACCCGAACAAAGCTTTCTCATTTCTATTGTTTCTTACAGTGTAATGCAATTTGTCTGTTTTATGTGTTTGTTTGTGAATGCAGTAAGCAGGAGATTTGGCGTGCAGCTAAAGGAGAAGAGGAAATCAACATCTACAGGTCAGAAAGGAGGAGACGCAGCGTACACAGCCAGTACCACAGAGAAAACCGGGTAAATTATCATATACGATCATCAATTTAAAAATGCATACAGGTCTGGATAAACTTGCCTGCCTCTGATTGATTGGGATGAAATGTAGTGTTTGTGTGAAGCTTCATTAATCACCAAATGTTTACATCCAACTAAACGTTTCCTTAGTTGCTGTTTAACAAGCAAATGAATGTGTGCATTTCTCATATCAGCATGCTATAGAAAATTCTGTGGAGGAGGGGCGCCGTCACCAGGGCAACCAGCATAACTACCATACACGATTGGCCGTGGAGGAAACGAGTCGTCAGAGTGAACCCAACGAGGAAGAGCACAGCGCCTCTGAGGTACTGTCACAGGATGTCCCTTTAGGGAAAAGTAAAGTCACAGTAACTGCTCTTTTAATGAACGTACACTACCATTCAAAAGTTTTGGGTTGGAAAGATTTTTATGATTTAATTTAATACAATTGAAAATGTTGTATCAAAGCTGGCAAAGCTGATGATTATGAAGTTTCAAAAATATAAGATTTTATTGTCAATTCTTATCTATTTAATGCATCCTTGCTGAATAAAAGACATCTTGGTAACACTTTACAATAAGGTTTATCAGTTAGCATTAGTTAACTACACAAGTTAAGATGAACTATAAATGAACAATACTTCTACAGCATTTATTAATTTTAGTTAATGTTAATTTCGGCATTTACTAATGCATTATTAAAATCACAAGCTGTGTTTGTTAATATTAGTTCATGCACTGTGTACTTGCATGAATAAACAACGAACAAATGCATTTTCATTAACTAACAATAACAAAGATTAATGAATATTGTAATAAATGCATCGTTAATGTTAGTTAATACATTAACTAATGTTAACAAATGACACCTTATTGTAAAGTGTTACCAACATCTTGCACTGTGTCCTTAAAACACGCCACGCAACAAGAAGTGTGAGAGGTCCACCACAGACATGATCAATCAAACATCACAGTTAATCAAAAGTGTGTGTGAGAGGCTCTCTCTGGAAGCTCACTGCACTCACTATGAAATGAAAAAGTTATAATCCAATTCACAAATATCAAACCTTTTTTAACATCATTTAATGTACACACTGAGTGACTGATATGGAAAACGTTTGTTGGTTCGGATTGTGTTCTCAGTTTTAACGTACATGTTTGCTTAAATTTATTTTCAAGATCTGAGGTAAACTATCTAATGTTGCTTTCAGTATGGCTGAAAAATGGTACTCAAACTCACATCAGACATGTTTAACTTTGAATACAGCATATAATCATTTCCTGAGATTACTACTGTCATAGTATGTTGCGCTCCGAGCTGCGATGTTGCGGAAATAGAAACCATTTCTGAAATATACCTTTCGTGTGTCGCTGAAGCTGGTAGTTTGGACAAAAACTCAAGATATCTTTTCGCGTCATGTCATCACGTTAAGTACACAGTGTTACTGATTCCAAACTTTTACAGGTACGGTACATTTAAGAGAAAAATGTATGGGACTTTCACCAGGAATTGAGTAAACTTGGAAAAAAGTTTTCTGTTAGACAAGTGGTTGAAATATAAAAGAGCCTAGTGACACCAACTGAACATTAAAGCTCAGTTTCAGAAGCGGCACACGTTATTATACTGTCATAGATTAATCATTCACTATACAAGAATGTGCATTATGAAAGTACATAGGGTCAGTTTAAAATTTATATTGACTTTTAAACATTTAAAACTGAGAATGTTTGTGATTTATTGTCTTTTTACTGCCATTGTGTCTAAAGTGTCATTGTTACATCTGTAGTGTTAAAGTCTTTGTTAGAAGTGTGAGTGGTTCATTCACAGTGTTAATGTTTCATCCATAGCAAGTTTCTCAATCTATAGAACAATTTATAACAGATTCAGTGTCAACTGCAGTGCAAATGCCTACTAACACCAAATTTTCTATAATAGAATGCTTGATGAATGATGAATAGAACTGTGAAGATCTATCGTTTCTTTTTTGTAAATAGCAGTTATTAGTCAGTTTGAAATTATTCTGCTCACTTTTCAAACAATCGTAAGATTATTGTCAGATCATATTTGTGAATATTTTATACACTTTGGTTTCTATTCAAATCAGGATTTGGTGTGAACAGGCATTTATTAATATTTTTTACTCTTCGGTTGTTACACTGCAAAAAAAGAATCTATTCAGTAGTATACAGGGTTGTATGATTTTCGCAATTTCAGATTTCAACCTCTGCCACATTAATTTACTTTTTTTTAATCAAAATTTAAAGAAACCATTAAAATAGAATTCAGAAAATTAATGGAAAACAGAATTAGTTTAAAAAATAATCTGCATTTAAAGAAAAAATAAAACATTTCATATGGTCTTAATGGAATAGCTTTTAATAAATTAGCTGTTTAATATTATAAGTTGAATGAATTTTGGAAAAATATATAAAGAAATATATAAAGCCCTCGGTATAGCCAGTCAAAATGCTGAATTATAAAATGGATTTTCTAGAGTAGTGACATTAGACTTGTTGCATATATTTGAAAAGCAAATATCCCATTTAAAAATGATTTGTTTTTTAGGGAGAAACTGAAGCAAGACCTCCGAGCAGAGAATCATCAGATGAGGAAAGAGAGGAAAAAGAGCCCTGGCCTGATGATAACAGCAGCTCCAGGTGAATATTCATTACCCTCAAACTTAATTTGACACAGTGCCATATATCTTACATGCACATCATCAGCCAGAGTCACATATATGCTGGGTCTGTATATAATTACAGTGATTACTCCAGCGATTACTCAGACTGGACAGCAGATGCTGGAATAAACCTAGAACCGCCCAAGAAGACCAGCGTGAAGAAAAAGAAGAAGAATGCCAGCAGCTCAGAAGAAGATGGAGAGAAGAAAAAAGACTCCAAGAATGAGAGGAGGAAAGAAAAGCAGGACAAAGATGGAGCACTACCAAAGAAGAAGAAGCCAAAGGAGAAACGGAAGGTCAGTGGTCCTTTGTGTGTCGTTTCATCTGTGGAGTCCTTTTCTAAAAAAGCTTCTTGAATTAGTCCACTGACAGTAGTCATGACAACATTAACGAGTCGAAGGAGAGTTCTGTCATTCTGTTTTTATGTTGGTTTCCATAAGTCTTTATGAGCTGATGCCATTTGCACCATATAACCATTCGTTTTTAATCTGGAAGTGATATTTGAAACATTTTTGGAATAGAATATGAAAATGGCAATTTTCTACAGATTCTGTTTTCTTGCTATAGCTCGCATTTAATATATACCAAATACACACAATTGAATATTTTCACACTTTCTGCATAATTTGACAATTACGTCTTGACTGGAAATGGCATTAAACACATTTTCTGTGAAAAACCTTGACCCCCCCTCCTCTGTTTTGTATTCGTCACACACCAAATGTCTAATATTTCATTTCCAGTTCTTCACTGATGCTGTTGTCTCCTTGGTGACCAAGTGCACAAACTTTTGAAAGAACTTATTAGAACTCATAGAAATATTTGGTTGTGATGGAAATGACGGAAATGACACCAGAGCTGATTCATCAATCTTTATTCGAGTAAACGGATGACCCATTTCTATGTAATAAAAGTAATAAAAAAAAAGGTTTTAATCCTTGATGAGATTATCATTGATATCTAAAAAGTCTGCATCTTTTTAAATTTAATTAAAATAATTATTTACATTTTTAACAGAACTTTCTGTGTGTCTATATATATATATATATATATATATATATAATGTTTGTGTGTGTGTGTTTATATGTTCAGAGGATACCTGAACTGCAGGACCAGGGTTTAACGTTAGAGGAATGGCTGCCCTCCGCCTGGATCACTGACACTATGCCACGGAGATGCCCCTTCACCCCACAGATGGGCGATGAGGTGCTAAAGCATATTAAAATGTGGAATAGTGTTATTTATGTGGTGTGTAAAAACATGCTCATAACAGTAAGCTGTTTGTTATGTTTGTGAACAGGTGTATTATTTCCGTCAAGGCCATGAAGCTTATGTGGAGATGGCCAAAAAAAACAAGATCTTTAGTATAAATCCTAAAAAACAGCCCTGGCAAAAGTTAGAGCTCAGGGTAAGTCTTCAGTGAAATGCACTTTAACCTCATAGTATTTTTATGCACATGATAAAACATTTAGGAAATGGTTTGTGGTTTGTACAGGAGCAGGAGCTGTTGAAGATAGTGGGCATTAAGTATGAGGTGGGCTTGCCTACTCTGTGCTGTCTGAAGCTGGCCTTCCTGGACCCAGACACTGGCAAACTGACGGGCGGCTCTTTCTCTATGAAGTGAGTACTGAGTCACAGTGACCTATTCACCATGACCTCCACTGAGTGGCTTTTAACCTGTGACTCATATTTCTGTCGGGATCTTAGATACCACGACATGCCTGATGTCATAGACTTCCTGGTACTTCGGCAGCAGTTTGATAATGCAAGACAGAGGAACTGGATGATAGGTTAGTGTGTGAATTGAGTGCATTTCTGCACAGATATTTATTTTTCACAGGTTCAAATGGGTCAATGACACATCAGGGGGGTTTGAGAGGATGAAAAGGAGAATTCTTTTTAAAAATCTTGTTCAAAATCCAAGTGCTAGATTCTTATGTTTCATCTTTGTGCTCTCATGCTGTAAAAAAAATCAAATCTACCAAAAATGTCAAAGGATTCTAATCATTTTCTTAGACATTGAACAGATACCTAACGTTGCTATTTCAAGAAAACCTTTTAAAAAATGTGCTGACCTTGAAACAGTCTTTCTATTTATCTATCACAAATTTTAAATACTTTTTTATTTGTAATAGAAGAGTATGAGTAGTAATGGTCTGTATGAATTGTACTATTAGCATTTTATTCACTTAATTTGGTTTTGCTTTGTCTAATTGTGTCTGATTTGAGATGATTTTTTTTTGTCAGGTGATCGTTTCCGAGCAGTGATAGATGATGCCTGGTGGTTTGGTACAATTGAAAGTCAGGAGCCTTACCAGGCTGAATATCCAGACTCTCTGTTCCAGTGCTACAACGTCTGGTCAGTTCTCCGTGTCCATCTACACATCTTTACACATGTTATAGAGCAATTCAATTACTGTTACACTGTGTCCTAACCAGGCGTGAAGCCATGAGGCCACAAACAGCACACACAGTTAGTTCTACATTAATCTCCATCGTAGGTTCTTTTAACCACATTACAAAATATCCAAATAACCAACAAATCTTTCTGGATTTAATTGCTTCATAACTTCACTTCCTCTTCAACATGGAATTTAAGACTAAATGTGGTTTATATGGAGGTTTACTGAGCTTAGTGCGGTGTTGCACATATTTTTTGGAGGAGGGGGCTGTAATAGTAGATGACATTATGTTGAAAGTTTTGTGTTATTGTGTGATGCAGCTGGGATAATGGAGATACAGAAAAGATGAGCCCATGGGACATGGAGGAGATTCCTAATGAAGGTATGATAATCACAATTGTATGTCTGCACTGTCGAACCAGAGCTCTCGCCACTCTCCCTGTGTACAGTGAAATGACAATAAAGTCTACCTTGAACCTTGAATCACTACAGCTATCAGTATAATAAAACATAGTCTATTTAAGTAATATTTGATTATTGTATGTATATGTGTAAATATATACAGATTCTAGGGCTGGGCGATATGGCAAAAAAAGTGATCACGATTTTTTTTGCCATATCGAACGATCTCGATTTTTAATCATGGTTTTTTATCAAAAGACATCACAGCTACAGACATCACAGCTACAGATATCACAGCTACTTTTCATTGGAAATAGTTGGCAACACTGATGCTGTTAGGCAGTAACACCCCCTATAACTGTTCTGCCTCGCAGAGGAGATAATTTGTGTGCATCTGTGTGAAACACGCATAGGAAAAAAAGAAGGACAAAAAGACCGGCTCCCACCGCAACTCCGCTCCCATCGTTCATCTTTATGAGCCGTTCAAAAGAATCGGTTCGTTCGGGAACGTCACAACTCTAGCAGACAGCGCGGTGCTAGGAAAGCGGGTTGTGATTTGTCGTCGTGCACTTTACTGCAGCATGTTATGCACGTGATCTAGAAAGTATACCCAATGCTGATCACCTTGATCGAACTTAATTTGATTGTGATCACAAATCGAGATCGTATAATCGCCCAGCCCTAACAGATTCTTTGTGAAACTTCACAATTCTGCCAAAAATTTAGCTACACTATTCTTTCCCTTTTGTTAACTAAATGACTACTCTGCTAATGAAATTAAATCTAACAAAAGCAAGGATACATTAAAATGATTGAAAGTGACTTTTACATTTTTAGTTGAAATCTTTTTCAATCTCTTTGAAGATGCTGTTCTACTTTGATAGAATTCTGAGAAATGTGTGTATTTCTCAAGATTACTGTTTTTACTGTGTGTTTGATCAAATAAATGCAGGCTTAGTAAGCATTATCTATGAATTATGACTTGTATGTTTCAACTGGATCAATTAAAAACGAACCTTTCCCCCCAGTCCTTTTTAAATATGAGATTGTTTTGGGTGTGTATTAAAGGAACTAGCGATAAATGCATTGACTGTGTTAAATTGAATGAAGTTAAATTAAGTTAACTGGAGTTAAATTTAATTAATCTCATAGCGCATTCATCACAGCACTAATAAAAGCAAGCACATAAGCACATGTTGAGAAATATAACACTGCTCTGATTTCCATTAATTCTGTATTTCCATTAAAACATTATAGAATATGCTTATAGAGCGTACTTTTCCTTTTGGGAAGTCTAGACAGGTCCCTTAGAATGTTGCTGATTTTAGGTTTTACTGTTCTTGTGGTGACATTTGGTCCCTGTAACGTAGGCTAAACCTGCATATACACACACACAGTGGTCACCACAGCAACCATCAGATTGAGAGTATCATCTCTTCTGATGTCCAGCTGGTATTGTTTTCATAAGTAATCCAAGTGGAGTTGCGATTGTCTCTTGTTTTTCTCCATTTCATTTTCTTTGTCTGTCTGCAGCAGCATTTCCTGACGAGTTAGGTTTGAGCGTGCCTCTAACTGAGGAGGAGCAGAAAGCCTTACTGTACAAGTCCCTAGAAGGAGAGTGGGGCTCACGCAGACGTGACGAAGAGTGTGAGCGCATCATCAGGGGCATTGACCAGCTTTGCACTTTGGGTATGACTTTATCATATCTTTCGACATATCTTCTTACTATGGTTTCATCTAAAACTGATGGAATATAACTTAAATACTGATTCTTTCTCTCCTCCAGATGTGGCTGCACCCTTTGAACTGCCAGTCGACTTGCAGGCATATCCAACATATTGCACCGTAGTTGCTTACGTTACAGATCTGAGCACCATCCGACAAAGACTACAGAACCGTTTCTATAGGTCAGCACAAAGTTGACAGTCAAACACTGATGTAAACTCTTGATTTGTTCTAGTGTAGATCATATCAAATTATATATGCATCTGTTATTTTCTTGTTTTTTTTATAGGCGAATGTCGTCGTTGATGTGGGAGGTACGCTACATCGAACACAACGCTCAAACCTTCAATGAACCAGGCGCGTTCATTGTCAAAACTGCCAAATTCGTATCTGACCTCATACTACAATTTATCAAGTAAGTTAATCACAAATAAAACTGAACCAGTGCTGTTGTATTGGGATGCATGATTTATATTTTTCGGTATTGTCTGATATTCTATATTCAATTTTGCATACTATATATATATATATATATATATATATATATACATATAATATATGCATTTTCAATATATTTACTTTTATATTATTTACTATCACTAATATAAAAAAACAATAGTTTTAAATAAAATTTTTAGCAAATCTCAATATTCATTATTTTTGTTTATTTAATTTATTATAGTGTTTTTATTTATTTAGACAAAATACTTTACATTTTAATATTGTCCATTTATTAGTTAATGTCAAAAACATGAAATTAATTCTTATTAGACCAAATTTAGATTTCAGTGCATCCCTAGCATTCAGCCATACATCAGGCTGCTTTTTGATATCTCTGTGTCTGTGTTCTTTAGGGACCAAAGCTGTACAGATATTATTCCATTGTATAACAGTATGAAGAAAACTGCTTTCTCAGATTCAAGCGATGTAAGTGTCATTGAAACACACACTCGTAAACCACTCATGAGTGAAAGAGATTTAACATTATTACAGTGCCTACAACTGCTCTTTTGTTACCTTCCAAGCACTTGGAATTGATGACCTGTTGATTCACTCCTTTTTCCCAACCTAGGATGAAGATGAGGATGAGGATGAAGATGAAGAACATGAGGCACCTTGTACATCTAGCCGCAATAAGAAGGTATCTCTAACTCATATTATACAGTTTAATCAGGCCTAGAAAGATAAGTACTGATTATACATCAAGATTGTTTACATTTGGTTAATTGCGAGTGTGTATCTGTTTCAGAGGCAGCAGCAGCAGCCTATCCTGAGGAGTCTGCGCAGTAAACCATCGTCGGACCCTCAGAGCTGGAAGGGCCGCTGCAGAGAGCTGCTGGAGCTCATCTTTCAGTGTGAAGATTCAGAGCCTTTCAGACAGCCTGTGGATCTGGAGGAGTATCCGGTAACACACAGCCACATATAGAAAAACACATACAAGCACAACTGTAACTTATACCTGTAACTTCAGGTGAAAATTATGAAGGATACCGTGGTCTCAGTCTCAGGCCACCTGCTGTTTGTTGGCATATGAATATGTATTACTTTTGGACAAACATAAAAGCAAAAACTCATGACACTGTATATAATTTCTGCAAATTTTAGAGTAACTATAAGTCTCAACTACACACATTCACAGCATATTTCTCTCTATCTATATATATATGTATATATATACACTGCAGAAATCTTTTTTTTATTAATGTTTTGTCTTGTTTTCCAGTAATAATAGTTTTTTAAATCGCAAACCAGGAAAACAACATTGTGTTTTATTTGTGCACTACCGTTTAAAGGTTTGGGGTCAGTAAAGATTTTTTTTTTAAATCAGCAAAGACGCTTTAAATGATGTTTGCAAATGAATTTCAGGAGGAGGTAATTAATCACAGCTGGCTCCTTGTCCGCCTAATTATTCTATCATCTCGTCATCCTATCCTTCCTATAAATAGCACAAGCCCCCTTACTTCAGCATCTCGTTCATATCATCAAGATCCCTCGAAATGACGTCTCTCCCAGACGTCTTCGTTCCTGCTCACCTCCACCCAAAAGACACTCTCCACCCTCTCCAGCCTCTTCCTTCACGTCAGCCTGTTCATCCGTTCCTGCTTCTGAAAAATAGACTATCCCTGCACTCCGTCAAGCAATACCAAAAGCCAGCATTCCTTTTTCTAGATGATCCACCAAAACAGATCTAGTCACCCTTTTTTCTGCCTACCAGTCAGCTCCTCACCATCCAAACACCAGCAGCCTTGGTAAAGCCCCGGATCCATCTGCCAGCAGTTCTCGTTTGTTAAATCCACAACAACCAGCCCATCCAGTCAACACTCTAGCTCCTCCAGTCCCTGATCCATCTGAAAATCATCCCACCGATCAGCAAGCCACCTCAGCCTAACAACCCTTCACCTGTCCTCCAGCGCCCTTCAATCCTCTTTCCTGCACAAGCCCAGTTCGCCACCACCGGGACTCACTTCTCTCCAGGCGACCCAGCAGCTCATCCCGTCTTTGGATACAGTGTTTCCCTGCCTTCATTTCCTCCCGTAACTCCTAATCCTAATCTTTCCCACTTTTTTTTGTCCTTCACCTCTGTTCCCCCCATAGCGCAGCCCCTACTTCCATCCCTCCTACTGCCTCTCTTACCCGGCCACCTTTCATGTTGTACACCGCCAACCCTCTCCCCATGCCTTCCAATGCCCTCGCACTGGAACCCACCCCTGTCTCCTCCTTCATCAGATTACAAATGCTTGCAGAAATTCAGGAAGCTGGCCCCAGATGTGGAGACGCAGCCAACTCCGTTCCTCCTTATTCACCATTAAGATTCCCATGAATCATCCCCGAAGACCTCTCCTTGAAGCCTCACTCGACTCTATCCTACAGCCAGTCTCCCCAAGAAACTTACAATCTTACCGCCTGGAAGATGTTCAAATCCTTCCATCTCCAATTTTACCTTTACTTCCCCGATTTTTCCCTTCTAACCATCACCTCATTAATTTCATTCCTTAATTCCGCCAAGAACCTGCAAATTAGCTCCATTTAAAGGGTACCAAAGCGGAATCCAATTTTTAAATTGTAAAAAAAAAAAAAAAAATGAAAGCAGTTACTTTTTTATCAAATAAAGGCATATTTGGTAACCATGAGAGACCCTTACCTTTTCACAGGTAGTGTAGACCTTATTTAAAGGATGTTTGGGTATTTATACTGGAAAACAAAACAAAAACACTGATCAAGGAAATAATTTTTTGCAGTGCACTGTCTACTTATATGCCCTGTTCATCAAAAATACCTCTCTCAGGACTACTTGGACATTGTGGACACTCCTATGGACTTTGGGACTGTCTTGAACCGGTTGTTAGAAGGAGAGTATGACACTCCCATGGATCTTTGTAAAGATGTCCGTCTCATCTTCAGCAACTCCAAAGCCTATACACCCAGCAAAAAGTCCAGGGTAAGAGATCATGTCCAATTTTGACATGTAATGCTATAGCCAAACCTTTTCATTGTTCTGGTTTATTTAATACATGTGTGTCTTTGTTTATGCAGATCTACAGCATGAGTCTGCGATTGTCCGCTCTGTTTGAAGAGCATATCAGTTCAATCCTGACAGATTTTAAAGCTTCTCAAAGTCTGCACAGTGAGCGATTCACCCGTCAGCGGCTGCACCCGGAGCGCTTGACCAGACAGTCTGTGAAGAGGAGGAGAAGCTCTTCACCTTCAAGCTCCGCCTCTAGGTACTAGCAGCATCTCATTGGTTGTTGCACGATATTATGTTATAGAATTGGTCACTGTTCCTAAATGTTGCCTACACAATGTTTTTTTCTGATTTGCAGTCCAGAAAGAAAGCGACGGGTTTCGTCTCGTGCACCTCCTCGATCGGACAGTGCAGCTCTGCCCACTCCTGCCGGACCTTCCCGGGCTCCTTCTTTACGGCAAACACATCCACAAATCAACGGCAAGGCTGAGCCTCCCGTTGTCCCCGGTCGGACACGAAGCTCAGCCCGCTTTGGAACCCAACCCACAGATCCACCTTCAGCACAGTCAGCTCCTCCCCCTCCACCCAGCCACAGTAAGACAGCAGAGCCCTCCGCTAGAGTCCTGCGCACCCAGAACTCTCACTCCATTGGAGCCTCCAGGGAAACCGAGAGCTCTGCAGTTCCCCCCACAAATGAAGGTGGCGCCAGAGAGTCACGCAGAAAACTTCGGACACCTGTAAAACTCACACCAGGTCAGTAACACATGGCATGTGCTTGTGGTGAAAAGCTGATGGTATGACGGGAAAGAGGATGCTTCCTGGAAACCTGTGCACAAACAGTATAGTTTCTGTAAGCTCAAAGTAAATCCTAAATTTAAAACTATATTTTACAGTGATTTTATGGAATTTTTGGAATGTAATTTACGTAAATTTAAATTGTAGCGTGTTAAATTGCAGCATGTTAAAAATGGGTCAATGACGGGTCAAAAATGGGCAATTTTTTTTCTGATTTATTTATTTATTTATTTTTTTTTAGTGCATTGATTTGGTGAAAAATAACTGAATGGTAAAATGTGTTAAACTGAACTCAGAGTACTTAAGCATTTTTTCCCCCCAGAAATTTGAAATAATGGTATATTAATTGACAATACTTCTGCGGATTTAAATGATTTTGTCTTTTTTCGAAATAATTGTATTGTATATTTAATAATTTCATTATTTAGAATTTTCTAGACCAATGTTGGGAAAACCTTTAGAACTTTTATTTAAATTTAGCCTTGATAACCTTTAGATTTTGATATGATAAAATGCGATTCGAGTATTAGACACTTAATCGTATCTAAATGCATAATAAAATTTGTCATAATTAAATGTATTAAAATTGATGTAAAGTGTAAGATATGTAAAGTCTATATAAATCCTTGATTCTTTCTTTGAGTTTGTTTACCAGGGAGCACATATGCTGATTAAAAAAAAAAAAAAATTTATTGAAGAAGAAAAAAAGCATCTGTTGAATGAATATATGTGAATGTTTAATCTGTAATTATATTCTCTCTTAGGTCCAGTCGATCACAACTCTTCTCCTCAAAACAGTTTGCATTTGAATGGTCATAGTCAAGTGACTCTGGGAGTGGTACGAAGAGGCCGGGGCCGACCCAGATTAGACGCACAAGTACAAACACCAGTAGAGGTTCCGCCTCCCCCAGTGCCCCAGATCTCTGGAAAAAAGAGAGGCAGGAAAAGCAAGAAAGAGCTGGAGTCCCTACGAAGAAGCTCCTCCCACGAAGAGGAGCTTCTGTCTACTGGTGATGAGGGTGGGGCTTCTTCTACAGCCCATGACAGTAGTCTTTCGGATTCAGGGGTAGTGACTCCAGAGTGTCCAAAGCCACGAGGTAGACCACGAGTCACCCGGACGCCGGATACCCCGGCTCCTTCAAGCCCCAAAGCTCTCAGAAGGAGCAGTCGGCGTGGAAACGAGGAAACCACGCCCCCTATGCCAGGCCCCGCCCAAAGGGAGGACCCTGAAATCTATATGGGAGAGGATGGGAGCTCGAAAGGGCAGATGAAAACGCGTAACCAAGGCCGAAGGACAGCTTTCTATAACGAAGAAGACTCTGAAGAAGAGCAAAGACAGCTTTTGTTTGAGGATGCCTCGATTACTTTCGGCACGTCAAGCAAAGGGAGAGTCCGCAAGCTCACCGAGAAGGCCAAAGCCAACCTTATTGGCTGGTAACAATGCCAACTTTGCATGTCCTATGCGACACAACCCCTTATCCTCACCCCATTGGGGAGGGGGAACCATTCCTGCTGCTATCAGACTGTCATGATTATCTGAATCTTTCGTTCTGACTCTCTAAATCGATTCACACCTTTTGAATCTTTGACACTTTTGGTGACTTCGAGAGTCACGGCCCCTTGAAATCCCAGACCTTACACATTTTCTTCCACAGAAAATCACAAATGAAGTTAAATACTGATTTTCATATGCACTATTTGAATGCCAGTGAAGAAAGGTACTTTACAGTCTTATGAATCCAAATACCTGATTTCATCTCTCAAGAAAGCACTTATTTGAGGACGTTTGAGTGTGTGTGTGAGTGTGGTATAACTCGAGCTTTTATTCTGTCCTGTTTCTTTAAACTGTTAATTTTATGCATTGTTTTTACACGGTTGTTGCTAAGGGCAACCAATCAAACACTTGTTAAAAAAAAATCTATTTTTAACAGATTATTGTGTAAGTGGCTGTAAAGCTGTAGTGGAGTGCAGAAAAGGACCTCATAAATCGCGTGTTGTCTTTTTAAAGTCTTTCTCTGCAAGTCAAGATCAGTGGCAGTGGTAATTCACGCATGTTTTTATATAATTAGCAATACCTTGTGCCTTTTCATACATTCAAAACATTTTTGGCTCCTTTGTACTCCCCAGTTTGTGTGAGAGAGTGTGTTTGATGCTTTAGCACATTGATTCATCCAGTACAAACATGTGTTATTGATCTGTTGCTGGGATAGAGATTAGTAAGCAGCATATCTACCCATGACCACTGTGTGTGTGTGTGTGTGTGTGTGTGCATGCGTTGATGCAGTTGTCGAGGTGTGTAATAGTAATGACATCACTCCATGCCTTTTTTGTCAGGCTCCTTAAATGCACTGTGATCCCTAACTAAAAACCATGACTTAAAAATACAGTGGACAGAAGAAGTGTTTGGACATTAAACAAAAGGTTTAAAATGTCTGAATGTCATTGCATTAGAGAGTGAAATATCAAAGCCTCTGCAGATAAATGATGGTTGAGATTTTCACAGAACCGACTTGACTTTTTGTTGCTGTTTTTGACAATATGGCTGACAAACTCATAATGTGATTAATTAATGATTAGTAAATATGAATGTATTATAATTTTTCATTAATGCTAGCTACTTTTAACAGTTATCTAAACTAAAAATAGTAATATTGTGCATTATTATAATTTAAAGCATCTTTAATATATTTAACATTTGAATGTTAATATATTTAATATATAATCAGTGATTTCTTTTTTTAAATACATTTTATTAATTGTATAATAATAGCTTCATTTTCAGCAGCCATCACTGCAGTCTTCGGTGTCACATGATCCTTCAGAAATCACTGAAATATGCTAATTGATGTTCATGAAATATTTCTCTCGACTGTCAATGTTGAAAACGGTTATGCTGCTTAATATTGATACAATTTTGATACACGGGCACAATATTTTTCAGGATTTTTTTAAAAGTAGAAACTCGATTGACATGGATCTTTTGTAGCATACACTTTTTTTCAGTTTAAATCCTCTTTGTTTAACCTAAAATGACACCTACTTTTATTGATTTAAACCCTTAACAAAAAAACTAATGTAAATATTTTGCTCTTTCATCTGCTTTGTTCTAAAGTGCTCAGTTCCATATTCTGATGTTTAATGCAATGGCATGCGTACATTTATGGCATTTCTCTTATGTTCAAGTGCTTTTGATGCCACTGTTTGATGCTCCTTCAAACCACTATTGACATAGTTATTAATATGTGCGTGTAGCGATATTCATTGCCTCACTGTCTTCGCACTCTGCTTGCGGTTTCATTTAGCCCAGAGAGCAGGCCTCTTTCTCTGTATTAGCTGAACTCATTGAATTACTGTGGAACTGAGAGAGGACTTTGTTTTACCCCGATCACGTTGAAACACTGTGTTTGATATTTCCCGTTCTGATGCATCGACTCGGCTTCAGGGCAGCGAATCACACAAGAGGCAGTGTGCATGTCGTATTCTGTGTTTTGAATGTGCCTTGACTTTTCTGTGTGTATGTATATGTCTGTGTGACGTAAAAAACTGAAGAATTAAGGTATCTTATCCCACCTTGAAGTCCGGACTCACATATGCAGCGTATGCTCTTTTATAAGGGAGCCGGATCACATTCAGTCTGGTTTGTCACCATGTGATTTTGTTGGTTTTTGCGTACTTTCAGCAGTTGTGGTCTGGGTCATTCATTACGATAGAGCTAATCCAGCCCATAGCTTTAAAACTGGTTTGATGAACCAAAGCCTTTGAATGCGTGTGCGGTTGTTTGATGGGAACATATGTGGCTGTTTTATATGCAGTTTGAAGCATGCCTGAGATTCTGGAGTGAATGTGATGTCCATTTCTGTGTGTGTTTATGTACAAGCCCCATGTTTTTTTGAGCTGGTGTTTCTAATCTGTTGCTACATGAAAACTGTATTATATCGGACTCACGACCCCTCTATTACCACCATACTGCACAGGAAGTGACATCTCACGTACTGATTGACAGGTTTTAGAGTGGAGATCAAAGATAGATGCATGTTGGTATATTCTCTGGTCTTTTAAATCTGAAGGTACAGTCATGTTTGTGGGGTCAGGGTCTTTTTCCCCTCTCCGGTCTTATATCCTCAGACTGAGAGGTCTTTCTATGTTAGTTTGTATACTTTTATATAAAGGAAAAAATGTAAATAAAGACGTTAAATAGAATGTATGTGTAGGGTGTACTGCTGTCACATTAGTTCATACTGATATTTTAAGGAAATAAACATTTGTGTTTCCACATACTGTCTTATTTCATTCTTTAACACCTTTTTTGCTTATATTTCACTCAAGGGAAACCTGTATGTATCAGGGAAAATTCAAAGGGTAATTTCCAGGCCTTAACATTGTCAACAAAAAAACTATATTTTTTAAATCATTCATCAGAAATTGTTGAAAAAAAAAGAAAAAAAAAATGTTTATTTAATTTAAAAATTTTAAACATCATAATGCGCTAAATGATCAGCCATTTCATGGAGAACGGCGCCCTCTTTTGTGCATTAGTTGGAAATGCATGTGCAATAAACTGCTCGTTTTTTATTAAAATGTTCCAGTATTTCAATTATATAAATTTTATTTATATATAAACACACACATATTTATATATATATATATATATATATATATACATAAACAATGACATATGACACTATTCCTGGTGTTTTATGTTAAAAGCCTAGCAGGCTATTCCATACATTTTTATTGTATTAAATATTAATAAAGACTTTTACTCAATTGCTAATAGGCCTACACTTTTCCTAAAACGCATCAAAACTAATCACAGAGTAATAATTAGCTACTAAATCACATGTACAAACCAGAAGTATGAGTGCATGAGCAAGCACATGCTGTAAACCTACTGTGTTTATGGTCTAGTTTTAAAAAAGAAAAGTTTTTTTGGTTATGATTCAGGATATGTGGCTTATGAAACGGATATAAGTTGAGAGCAAAAAAAACAAACAACAAACTGTAACAGAATAACGCAAACATTCGCACGCGGCATCCGTTCCTGACGTGGCGGCGCGAGAGGCGTACACACCTCTTCTCGTGGGCCGCCGCTATTGGACGCGCACTGTCTAATAATGTTCAACTTGAAGGCGCAGGTGTCAAACCGAAACTACCCGCATGTAAATATCATGTTCATTTTTCAAGGCAATGCTTACAGAACGCATAAAAAAACAGTTTCGGTGAGCTCTTCCTGTTATCAAGTTAAAAATAGTCTTTGATAGTGAATTTTGTGTATTCGTTGAACTTCTTGTATAAGGTAAGATATGATTAACTGCAATTTGTTTAAGAAATATTGAAGAATATAAACACAGTGTACAACTATTTTATATATTTCATTCATTTCAACTTTTAAAACACAACTAAGCTAACGTGCTGATGTGAAATCTCTGTCAAATTGAATGAACAGGCAGTGATGCCTCAAATCACGACAGGTGTGATCGTGCAGCTGACTCTCCTGCTATCAGCTCTACCTGCGCAGTATCTCATCTCCAAATGGACAAGCAGCACCGAGACACAACGACACATGGCCACTCAGAGGTAAAAACGCGTGTGAATGTTTATTAGACGGGACAATTTATTAGCCTGTGCATAGATATATCATGTCGTACACACAACTGAGAATGGGTCAGTCTTACCTGTTTTAAATTTAGCAAGGATGCAATCATTTTATTAAAAGCGTTTTTTAGCTTTTTGTTCATCAGAGAATGCTGCAAAAATGTATCAGCACACAAAATATCAATCAACATAACTGTTTTTTACTTTGATATAAAAAATGTATAAGGTAAAATGTTTCCTGAGCAGCAAATTATTATATTAGTATGATTTCTAAAGGAGCACGTGACACTGAAGAATGGAAATTCATGATGATAATTTAGCTTATTAATTAGCTTGTTATTAAAATAATGAACTATTTAATTTGTAAAATAGGAACTCTTCATTTTAAACTGTATTGATGATCAAATCTTCTGACATTAGTGTATATTCATAAAATTTTGGCCTAAAATCTTTTTTTTTTTTATTAAAAGTGATTTAATAGACACTGTCATAATCTACCTGAAGCTCATGTAAACAAACCAGGCCCAATGTTTACTGGTACTGAGTTTCTGAAGTACAAAGTCCAAATATTTCCAATAGTTTAAAACTGAAGGTAAAAATGATAACACATGGCACTGTCGGATGCTTGAAATACCCTATTACATATTTCATATTCAGAATCCTTGACACATGGGACTCCATAAGAAAATCCTACTTGAACACAGAGGCTTGGGTTGACTGGCTTAATACCTGGATTCCCAAACTACCGTAAGTCTATGTTAATTATTGAAAAATTCAAGAATGACTCGCTGATGGTGAAGTAAAATGGCATGTCACATGACAGGTTCTTCGGAGAGGAAGAGGAGCAGTACCCAACTCTGGAAGAAGCACTCGCGATCGAGATGATGATGCATGAAAATGAGCATGGATACTTTGGAGGTAATATCTCACAGCAGTCATTTAGATCTGCCATTAAAAACGTCTTTGTCTGGCTTGTGAATGTGTATTGTAACAGAACATGATTAATAATTTATATGTGATCAGTGTCAAAGGAGGTGAGAAGCCCCAGACCTGCATATGTGCTGCACCGTGTAGGTCAAGTAGTGATTGAGACACAGAATCAGCTGGTGGGGGTGATCATGGGATGGGATGCAGGACTCAGAGCCCCACCAGAGTGGATCAAGAGAAAGAAATACTCTGACTCAGAGGTTTGTAAAATACACAAACACTGTTTTAGTTCAACCGAGTAATTCTTAAAAATAAAGGATAGAAGTGGATATTAAAAGTGATGCCATAGAAGAATGAGTTTCTGGTTCCTTTCAGTGATCAGCTCATAAAAGTCCCCTTTTTTAGTATGAAAAGCATTTAAATGATTTATAGAACATTCAGTGTTAAGAGTGTAAATGTTTTAACCTGAAAAAGTGTATCTGTGTGTAGCTGGAGAGAGCCAAGGACACTCCTCACTACAGAATTATGTTCATGGGACCTGATCCTTCATCGATATTGATTGGATACGTTCCCCAGTATAATGTCAAGCTCTTTCGAGGCTTTGAGGTGCAGAGAAATTGCATAGTTTTATTTCATTCTTTTGACCTTTGTGTTTCCTTGGTAGTTTCTTAAAGGGTTAGTTCACCCCAAAACTAAAATTCGGTCATTAATTACTTACCCTTATCTCGTTCCAAACCCATAAGACCTTCATTCAACTTTAGGACACAAATGTAGATATTTTTGATGAAATCAGAGAGCCTGAATTGAAATGTCCCCAGATCCAAAAATGTATTAAATACATGGTTAAAACAGTCCATGTGACATCAGTGGATCTACTTCAGTTTTGCGATGCTATGGGACATGAGAGTGAGTAATTAATTTTGGGGTGAACTAACCCTTTAAGGTTGTTTAGATTTAATTTTAATCAGTGTGTGTTTCTGTCTTGTGCTACAGCCAGACATTCCTACTCTGGAGCAGTACTTTTCACACTTCGATGGAGAAAAGTTTGTTATAAAGGAATGGCTGCAAGAAATCTACCCTCATGACTGAAGTAAAACTTGAGAGAGGTTTTAAGAACACTTTTAAATGCTTGGAAACACAGGCGTGATGTTGGCAAGCCTTTTTTAACAGTATTGGTTCTTTTAAAGCAATGGGGCTTTAAAAGGTTTTTTTTTTTTGCAAAGGATACATAAAGTTGAGAAAAAGAGTTAAGAAAAGACTTTAATATTAAAAATCAATTGCAGATTAAATGAAATGTCTTATAATATGCAATTAGATGAAAATCCACACATGCTGACTCAGATGGGTTCCAGAAAATGAATTAACTTAACTTTCAGTTAATATGATATAGCCTATTTATTTCCATGTGAAAAACAGAAGGATTTGTTGTTTAAAACAGTATTGAGAATGTGGTCAACAGTGTTCAAAGCCATTAATGCAATTTCCTATTAAAGCTTAATTTATTTAAAATAGGACGGCTCGAAATGGTGTGGGTCTGCTTTTTAAATCCAGCAGTTTGTGTGCCATTCCCATAACGCTTTGGGAACCACTAGGTAGCCGGTTGCAACCCAGTCTCAAATAAAAATGTACCCTGACTACATTTGTCCAAAGTGCAAAACGTAACGTTAGAGGGTTTACAATAACGGCCCTTGAATTGTATGACTGTTACGTTTTTTTGTCACGGTTTAGCCTCCCGACTGAATTTATTTGATATAAAATGTATACTTTCATTGTAGCACCTAGCCCCACATTTACCCTAAACCTACCCACTTCTGAACAATATAAAACACACACAGACAATATAAGCGCAGTCACAGGTATTTATTG
>JAUCMT010000054.1:8029459-8040977 GCA_032357475.1 Enteromius thamalakanensis | reverse complement strand
AAAAACGTAACAGTCATACAATTCAAGGGCCGTTATTGTAACCCCTCTACGTTTTGCACTTTGGACCAACGTAGTCCAGGTACGTTTTTATATGAGACTGGGTTGCATATACATTGCTCCTCTAAAAACACATCTTAATAATAGTTCTTTTAAAAACGTACATTAGCCAAGATAACAAAGAATGTGGAAACTAAGGTTAAAACAACTGTAAATATTGGTTTTACAAGGTGGAGGAATTCACTTTCACAAGTTCATGCTTCCTTATGATGATAAATTTAGCATGTTTGGCGCGCTGTCCGGGGGGCGGAGGTGGGAATGCGAAATGAGACGAGAAGGAGGTCTCTGCAGAGCAAATGTGGGCGTTTCTCAATTTCTGGGCGTTTTCAAACAGCTGGGTGTCTCTCAACCATGCAATCAAAATGTTCCCCCTGACCTAACCCTACCCCTAAACCTACCCTCACTATGACGTCAGCCAATCAGTAACATGGTGTAAAAACGCCCCAATGTGGTAACTCCTATTACAGTTGCTGCAGAGACCTATACTTGAATGAGACAGGGAAGGGAAGGAAGTGAGTTTATTTAAGGAGGAGGCTTGTAGTTTTGATTGGGCGGAATATAAAATAGATTGATTAATTAATGCAGTGCCAGCGTCGGGGCATCCTCCCGAAGCTTCTTTAACAAACATCACTAAGTGTTTTCCACACAATGAACTTACAGAATTTCTTTTCGACAGGTAAGCTAAACTTAACTATTCCTAATTAATATGCTTGACCTTTTATTAAAAGTACCTGTTGACACATGGCTACGCTATTATACACCTGTATGAGCTGTGTTTGTGGTGTTGTAGACGGGGAAGGCAGGACACATGGGTTTGGAAAGGTTAAAAAGGCTGAAACATGCTGTTATTTTTGTAGTTCCTGTAGATGACACTAGTGGCGTGGAAACTGCTACTTGGGCTTTTTTTTTTTTTTTTTTTTAATTCTCTCAAAACCGCTTACAACAGCATTTTACTTAGGCTTTTTTCCGTTTGACTCTTGACAGAGTTTATATGTGCTTTATGTTGTGTTTTAATCCCTGTTTAGTTTTTAAAAAAAATGATTTTCAGTCTTAAGATGCTTTTTTCCCCAGTACTCAATATTGTCCGTCTAGAAATTATTTTGCATGTGGTTTTTCCCACCTATTTTTTAACGGTTCATTAATTTATGTATTGCTTGCTTGCTGTATTTTAGGCAAAAATAATCAAATTGCATAGGCATCCACTATGATGCATGTTTCTTATTTTAATTTAAATCAGACCTGAGACCTAAGTGTTTCTCATGTCCCCTCTAGTTGTTTATGATCCTCAGACCGTTCTGTTTATACAGTCCTCTTTGCTTTTAGTTTATTTAGTCTAGTAGCTGCTGTCAAACCCTCCAATTGAATTTTTTTCAAAAGCCTAAATAAATCTGCTTGGGTCATGCTAGAATCTATTACCAGGGCAGGTGGTAAACACTCACCTTTATATTTTAAAAGAGGCAGAGCAGAGTATCAATGGCCTGTTTAATGTCAAGACAGATTATCTGACATAGCAAGAGAATACAAAAATGAGTGTAGTATCACAGAAAAAATACATTGTACATTTCCCCCTACATCCAGTGCAAGTTTAATGGAAAAGCTCCCCTAAACATTTAAATGATGTCGTCATTTACTCACCCCAGAGTAGTTCTGATTACAACAGCAGAACAAAGATTCATACAGTTTTGGGACAACTCTTGGGTGAGTAAATGATGACAGAACTTTTTTACTTTTAGATGAACTATTCCTTTAAATTTAGAAACAAATTTTTGTCTAGCGCCTGTCATATGCTGTCACAGAAACAACCAATGATGTCAACCATTATGTATGCAAGACACATCCATGCATCAATATACATGTGTTCTCTATTCAAACACAGTCTCATCTTTGCCTTTCATTACACTTTAAAATTTACCATGGTTTTAAATCAACACTTGTAGCAAGTTTTAGCATTATCTTGTGAGTTGCACACAGTGCTATTCAATATATTCTGGAATTTGGTGACTGTATTAAGTTAAAACAACCATAGGAACAAGTGATAACTTTATTTTTAGGCTCTTTTGTGAATATCAGTGGTCCGCTGTGGTGCTTCACAGGACTACGGAATTGCATGTACTATTAATACTGCTAAACGGACACAAAATGTTCAAAATTTCCTTCTGTTGCTGTTCTTCGGACGCAATTCAAAGGTCACAAACACGCGTGAAGAGGCAGAGACTAATGTAAAGCCAGTCTTCTGGTTTAGTATTAGAGGAGAGCCGGTCACTTCATGCTGGCCGCTGGTCCACTCTCGTGATTCCTCCTCACGTACAAGCAGCGGCCGTCCCAGGGCTTGTCCCAGAATGCAACAGGCCTCACTGGCTTTTAACCGGGCGTTATCCACGGCTTCCAAACATACTCGCCGTCTGCATAACAAAAATGTTTAGACATGTTTTCAACTTTTCAAAAAGGGTTATGAATTAATTCAACATAACAATACAATGTTGATTGAAGGTTTAAATGAGGACTGACACCATCCATGTACTGGTCACCTTAACAAGCTGAGGCTTTCCGCACTGTGACTGTAGTAAGGGTCACCAACACACACGATTTTGTCAAGTTTTTCAATTAGAACTGAGCGTGCTTGCTGCATCTTCTCAAAGTCTGAAAACACAACAAGCACCTGCACAGACAAAAGAAACATTACAGAGTTAACGTATTATAAAATAAGACAAACAGCACACATGCAACAACTAACTGTGTACCTCAGCGTGCATGTGGAACAGCTCTTCGTCTCTTTGTAAATGCTTGGTCACATTGATGTCTTCTTCCTGTTTGGAAAAACTGTTAGACTTGCGCGTTCTCTCTTTGTTTGGGAATACACGTTTAAATCATTTAGTACCTTGACGTCGTGTTGTCTTACAGTCTGTAGTATGTACTCCAGTCTTCGGGTAACGCTGTTAGTCACATCGTTAGCATTTTCTTTACTGTTTTTGACGCTGATGGTGACTGTGGCTCGGTCTGGAGGACACGATAACTCCGCGCAGCCCGTCATCTGAACCACTCTTGCGTTGCTTTGAGCGTGTAAAGGTGTTTGCTTGCCGCCCCGGTTAAACACCGAGTCGTTTTCGTCTCGGTAAACATCACCAGCACTCGGTAAAACTGTAGCAAAGACACGAGACGGGCTGTGCGCCATGTTTGTTGGTAAACCAAGGTGGCGCTATGGCAACGTGTCCAGTGCACGGCGGGAAATGATGTTGTTGTTCTAGTCAGATCGTGTTGTACGTCAACAGCACATCTGAAATATTGGTACGCTTTAGCAAGGCCGTATTTAAGTCTGTACATTTTATCTTGAGGTAGTTAGACTCGTTCAAACAGTTTAAAGTATGCTTTATTTTAGATTTGCGTTTGAAAGCGAATTATTTTAGATAAGTGACCAGCAGAGGGCAGCAGAGATCAGCAGACTAGTCAAAAGACAAAAGGTCATTTTCATCAGAAAATATTTTTTTTTTTGACTGAAGATATCTGAAGTACTTATTTAGATGTTTAAATGGTAAAAGAGTGGCATGTGATATCACTGTGGAAAAATTCATGCATACCAATAATAATACTGTTTAGCAAAATAATAACTATTATTAATATTTAGGTATAAATGGTACAATGCAAGTAGAGTCAATATATAATTTAGGCTGACATGTTTATACAAATTATATTTAAAATATTTAAGTATTAATTTTATTCATGGCAGTATTGAAAACAGAAGTGATTAATAAATAGCAGTGACATTTGACACAAACACATTTGTTTCATTTTTCATTTTGTGTTTTATTGTGTTTATGTAATTATTAGACATGCTATTTTATACCATTGTAGTTGCTTATACGTTTTGTTTGTTTTGCAACTATATATATATATATATATATTAATGTGACATCAAAAAGATAGAATATTATTATTGTTATATTCTGATTATTATTGTACATATTAGAAAGAAATGAAGCCAGACGCGATCCAAGCATGGCCACTGAAGTCCCATCTGTTTGTTTGTATTAAACCGTAAAGTCCTCTGTCTAATCTTGTTCTGAAAATGCGCAGGACGTATTTGTTGATATTGTCTCGGGTTGCGCATAGTTCTATGTTAGCTTTTTGAAACTGTTTATCTGATTATGTGTCTTTGCCAAGAGACATGCAATGGCTTCTTTTATTTGCTTAGCCGTGTGGGCTCTGACTCTGGACCGCCGCCATTCTGTTGAAGGAAGGAATATTTAATGTTCAAGCTGGGATGGTGGGTGCAGGAATGGGGTTTGGAGACACTGAGGGCTTCAAACGGACTGATAAGCGATCCGATAAGTTGCGTACGGAAGCGCAGCAGTCGAGCTGTGGAAACAAGGAAACAAGGCCAATTCCCAGGAAATGAAAAATAACATAAACTCTTTATCCCTCTCTCTCTGTGGCCTACATGGAGTTAAAAGAAATGACCTCTGTGTCAGCCGCATTGAATCTCATCTATTTAAGGGCTTTAACATTTGAATACAGTACATTACAGTACATTATTATTTTAACGTTAAGATTTAGTACGTTGCATTGCATTTATTTTGGTGTTAAACATGATACAATGGGCTCTTACCCTATTTATAATACTACAAAGCTACATAAATTCACCAAGAAATAGTTTCAGTAATTTAATTTTGTAGTCATGCGTAGTCCACCTGTCTGTGATGTCATGTGACACCTCTGTCCACCTGACCTCGCTCTCATTGATTGGCAGTGGTTGGTCTCCAAAGTGCCCGCTTGCTGTGAACCCTGGGAAAATGCGTTTTGACTTGTCTTTGGTGTTCCTGGACATGATTAGAGACTACAGCAGGGGAGAGGGGGTGCTGAGTCTGCCCGAGGGCATGAATGTATATGTATTTGTGTGTCTTTTCCCATGTGTTAGCCCTGTGGCGCTCCAGTTCAACATGGATATGTCAGCGGCATTGGGCGGCTCTAAAATTCTGCTTGTTTAGACAGTTTCAAATTAAGCTAAAGCATTTTAGTGGTATGCATGAGATGCATATTTTTGTTTAGCGTTTTGGTCAGGAAGGTTTGCTATAAAAAAGCTTTTATTTCGAAGTTAATAATATCAGGTTTATTACTAATTACATAGAAAATGCTCATTTCAAGACTGCAATTTTGTAAAACTTACTTGACTTTTAAAAATGATTTTTAGCAGTGCGTGTAAGTTAAGAAATTGAATAAAAGTTCTGCTTGCAGTTCACAACATTTGGAGCCCATGTTTTTTTTTTCCCTATGGCCTGTAAATGCATATTAGCTCAAATAAACAATCTCATGCATGTTTCAGTGGTGCATGTCATTTGGTCAAATCCTATACACAAAATCTCAATTTTCACTCAGTTATTAGTCTGTTACTTGTTTACATTTTCAGAAATGTGAATGACAGTGTACATATACGTTAATCAAATTCAGATCAAAGTGCTATATGGTTCTACATAACATTTGCATATTTTGTATTGAAGGGCTACAAAAGTACATGCTGAAGTTATTAACATATTGTCGGTTTATACACGACATTATAAAAAGCACTCCTTCCCCATCTAAAAAAATAAGTTTCATTTACAGGTTTTGTCGAATCGTTATCCAGTGAAACAGCTTGATTCTTGAATTATTTTATTTGGCTTTTCAGAAAGAGCATACGGGAGATTTTAAATATAGTCTTTTATTCTTGTCAATCTTGTA
The DNA here is from genome assembly GCA_032357475.1 of Enteromius thamalakanensis. NCBI lineage: Eukaryota > Metazoa > Chordata > Actinopteri > Cypriniformes > Cyprinidae > Enteromius > Enteromius thamalakanensis. The sequence continues at coordinate 8,035,208 of JAUCMT010000054.1, read as the reverse complement.
AATTAAAAAAAAAAAATTAAAAAAGAAACTAGTGCTTTTGCATCTTGCAGTATCACGTCAATCATGTCAACCTGTCAATCATGATAAATATGATTGTTTATGCAGTTCTGCCTCATTAGAACTGGTTTGTTAATGCCTCACCTTTGGTTCTGACCCACAGGGCTTTGCTATCGAGGGCCGCTTCTGAGTCACATCTGGGCAGACCGCTGATGCGAAATTAAGTGCTATTCAGAGTGGTTAAAGATCTATGAAATCTCTTTTAGCAAGCTCTCAGCTTTCTGTCTCTCGTACGTTTAGCTCTCCCCAGTGATTCCAGCATCTCTCTCAACCTCACACTCTCAGTCTTTCTTTCAATCTTGCTCTGTTATGCAGAAATGTGTATTTTAAAGGCTGCTTGGATTTCAGAGCTCTATTAAAAGTTCAAAGCTGCAGTTTACTGCTGTAACAAGAGCTACTCCTGATCCAAACACTCAGCTAATGAGAGAGAGCCAGCTGCACCCCCACCTCCCACCCTGTGGCCTGTGGCACCCATATATGAATGTGTTTTGATGCATTATTGTGTGTGGATGAAGGAACCGCTTTATAGATCGTAAGCATTTTTTTCTTTCCGTCAATCTTTAAATAGTTCTTTCACCATGTCCGCCATCTGACTCTGTCTCTCTTCTGTTCTACTGATAGACTGAAGTTGTAAATCTTTTCAATAATGGAAAATCTTTGCAGGACTTCTCTCTCTTTTCCCCATAGTCCCAACTAATCTGAAGCTGCTTTTTATTGTCATTCAGACCCTTGATACATTTTAACCGCAGAAAAAATAGTGTGTGTGTGTTGTGGTGGGGGTTTCTTTAATAGTTTAACAGTATATTATTCCAGCGTGCATCTCTAACAAGATGGAATCATTGTTCTTCTGAACTCTAGGACGACACAAACAAATAAATAAACACTTTTAAAGGGGCCTTGTGATTATTTGGCAGTGGTCTTGGAGGATGATAAGATGAGAAGCGTGTGATTTAGCTGGCCACAATTCTATTGGGGAAAATTGAGCGTGACCCACTGAGTGAGGAATGGAATTAAAGAGGCCTTTTTGAGATTCTCTGGCCCTGTAACATCATAAGACTGGTTCACCACACTAAGCTTTTTTTATGTGATTATTAAATATAAAAATACAATTTTTAGAGAGGAAAATATACATGTGAGGTCATCTGGGCTCAGAGGAATGGTCTTCTGGACTTCTCTTTAGGACTGCGCCATTTTTAATGCCAGAATTTATTTGACCAGCTAAGGAGAGTTTGGTACATTTGCGCTTTCCCTGTCTAGAAAAAGATTCAGTAGGAGTTACATTGATTTATTACACACACTTTACTCTGGTTACTTCAATACTTCATTTTGAATCAGTATTCTGTGTTCAGATGTTTTTGTGTAGTGACTCTGACATTGTGCATGTTTCATGTCTTCTGCATCACTCAATCGTCATTTATATAATCATAATTAAATAATTTCAGTCGTTGTGGCAAAATATCCCTTTTAGGTAGATACAAGGTCTTGTACAACAATTTGTTTTCTTGCTGGTTTGGTTTGGTCATTTCTGATCCCTTTTTTTTTTTTTTTTCCCCAGCACCAGGCTTTTTTACTATTTATAGTAGTAGTTGTGTCTACTATAAATAGTAAAAAGTTAGTTGTGTGTGTATGTATGTATATATATGTGTGTATGTATGTATGTATGTATGTGTGTGTGTGTGTGTGTGTATATATATATAATATGTGTGTGTGTGTGTATGTATGTATGTGTATTATTTATATATATATATATTTGTTGTTGTTATTATTTAGTTTTTTTTGCCTTAAAATCACTTTTATTAGTTTTATATCTATTATTATTATAACGTTGGTACTGACAGGTTTTTTCTTTCTGAATTGTTTGGGAGGCTTAATTATTTATTTATTTTTATGCATTATTATTATTAATATATTTTTATTATAATTATGTTTTTATAATTTCCGTTTTCTGATTATGTTATTACAAATGTTATTAACCCTTACCCTTATTATTATTATTATTATTATTATTGTAAATAAAATGGGAAACAAGAAAATTACATATGATTTCATGCTAATAATTAAAAAAAAAAAAAAGTTTGTTTTTTGGAAATATTTGGAAAGTAATTTTTTTTTTTTTTGCTTTTTGTTTTCACCCTTTTTAAATTTTTAATTGCCATGTTAACTAAACCATCTACGGTTATGATAAAGAAACTAAATGGCGTCTTCAAAGAGTAACACTGGTAGTGCTTCCAAACTCTATAAACATACATGTTAAATTATCATGGCCAACCCTCTATAGTAGTGCCCTCAGTGCTCATTCACAAGCTAATGTTCATTTTACAACCGCATATCCTCGCCTTGGCACAACCAAAAGAGGCCAGTTCCTCTCATCTTGCTCTCATTTAAACACTTTAGGTTCAGCCCGACTGAGCAATTGGCTCTACAGGGCAGCACATGCCTGTTCTAAAACCCAGACCTCCGTGAGCTACAGGAAACTGCCACAGCAGAGTCGAGCCAACAGAGCACTGCTCTGGGACAGGGTGAGGCTTTAACCTAGACTCCTCAAGCCAAGATGGCGTTCCTGCTGGTGAACTGAGCCTCTACTGGGGTCTCATTTAAACAGGTCCAGTATTTTGTAATGGATCTGGGCGAAACATAGAGGATGAGCCGTGATATTTCTGCCCACAGACTGGAGATGAATGGGAATGTGTGTGTGTGGGTGAGTTGTGGCAGTGGCGTATAATAACTGGGTCTAGGAGGGAGATTAATGTGTAGAGTTATTGGTGTAATGATGGAGTCGGCTCTCTGGGCTTCAGCTTCGAACAGATGAAATTAATGAAGTACCTATTCACATCCAGGACGGCACAGGAGACCGAGCAGACAGAAAAATGGCCCTGTGTGTGTGTTTGTACTTTGTGACTGGTGAGGTTGCAGTGAATGAGTGGCGTATTTTAGACAGGGGTTGGCGGAGAGATATTTGAGTTGGTTTTTGGATAGTGTACCTAAGAAATGCTGAAAAAAAAAATTATGTATCTGTTTACATCTGTGTTTATAAATGTCAAGGAGTGAGTTAGTGGGAATATTATTATGAGAATCACTGAGAATGTAATGATTCAGGTTCCTCCCAATGATTCCAGATCATTAATGCTTCAGTTTTATGGTTCTTTTAATACTTTTAAAGTCGTCATGTAATAGAAATTCACTATGTCTACTTATGATCTTATTGTGAACAATTAATCTATGCATATGTTTCCTTTTTCCTCATAATCCTTAATTTTGCGTTTTTTGTTTTCAGTCTTCTGGTTCTGAATAAAACAGGGATGCACGTGTGGTAGGAATATTCTCCTGTGAGTAGACCAGTAAGGTGTTGACAGAAATGCTGTTTCCCCTAAAGCACACCTAGTAGTCTACCCATCAAAACCTTGAGTTCTCCTTCCTCTGGTCTTTGAACCCTTAAGTGTCAGCTGACCCCTGGAAGCCGCCCCTCGAAGGAATGATTGGCAGCTAGATGCTGGGGCTGAATTAAAAGCAGTTGGATCAACAGAAGGAGAAAAACAATGACAAGTACTGTCATAAATATGATAAAATGGTTACTGTCTCCAAAGAGTCATTTAAAATTTAAGTGTGTACATTTTGGGAAGAGGTATTTTAGGGATTGAAGTACTTTTTTAGATCCCGTCTTTGAGTCAACTCTTGATTTTACGATAAATTTTAAACACTCTTGTGGTTGTGTAATGCTATTAAAACATCCATTTAGAGCCGAGACAAATCCTTTTAACCTCTTGATTTCCAAAGGAGCAACATCTATACCAGTTCACTTTTTATTTGGTTCCAGTCTTCAGATATCCTTAGCTCTGTGTAATTGTATTCACCAAACCACACCATGGAGCATGGAGCACGGCCAGCCTCGCTAAGCAGGCGTTTTAAACGGCCGAGGTGCAAATCTACTGCCCATGCGCCAAGCGGGTGTCAATTTTTCCTTGGCTGACTGGCGGACTAGCAGATCAATAAAGTTAATTTAAAACATTCACACTCTGCCATCTGAAATCAACCATTTAATGACTCTCTGTTCCAGTAAAACTGCAAAAAGGCCCTTCGGATTTACAGCAACAATAAGAGGGAAGAGAAGAGAGGGGGGGCGAAACATGGTCACCGAATGCAGTCGGAAAATGCTAGCTTAAAAAGACAAAAGAGAGGAAACTCTGGCTCTTTGTTATGTTTTCACCACAGACCGAGTGGTTTAAGACCTCATTATTGACAGTAAAGGAACATACGTAGATGAAAGGTACCAACACAAGTCTCTTGATCTCTGTTTTAAGAAGAAATAGACCAAATGGAGGGATAAACTGTGCTGTGGACTGTAAAAAAGTTTATTGATGTGACTTTATATACTTTTAAAATGTTAAGTGTGTGATTTCTGCACCACTAGCGTCACCAGCCTGAATTGGAAAAAAGAGGTTTCAAACTGGTTTCCCCGAACATGCCCTTTTTTGCCATTGGTCAGACAAACAGATAGTCCCACCCCCAAACTTACATAATTAGTTGAGTCAGTATTAATTTGTCAGAATGCTCGGGTTATATCTTTCAATTTAACACATCTTGGGGAAATCAACCTACAGATGGTTTGCTATTCTCTGCATAGTAAGGTTGGATAGATTAAAATAAAAAAGTTTTAAATCTGTAAAGAAATATCCCAGGTTCAGTATGAGTTAAGCTCAAGTTATGAGTGTTTGAGCTGAAAAGCTGAATATATATATATTTATTATTAACATTATTACAGTCAGGGAGCAGTTGCAAAAACATATCCACTGTTATAATTCGAAATAGCTTGATCAACCAGCAGTTAGCCAAGAGGTAAACAGTCTTGGAGCTCATTCACACCAAGCAAGATAATGATAACTATATTTGTGTCCACACCAGCAAACAATGTCAGCTATTTATTTTTAAGCTCAAGCACGCGTCTGCCACTTTAAATTTTCAAGCATGTGATAGCAGGATTGATTTTGATTGGTTGTCAATGTTTCTATCATCATTCATCAGCTGGAAAAAAATAGTTCTGAAAAGGATTCAAACGATATCTTTGCTTTTTGCCTTTATTTTTACAGTTGTGGTGTGAACGCTGCTATTCTTTAACATTAAGATTTTTAAAACTATATCTTTATCGGCTTCAAGCAACAAATCAGATGACTATTAAATCTGGACTAAGCAGTTTTATGCAACCAGTCACTCAATTCATAGTTTTAGGCTATGTTGTCATGGCAACAAATTTGAAAAATATATAGTCTATAAAGTTCCACAGAAAAGTTTAGTAAGTATTTTACCCTCCACAGGCAGCTTGACTAATCATAACACCAATACTGACATTTTGTCCAACAAATACACTGCCCTCCAAAAGTTTGGAAACACCCCTGGGAACCCTGTGGTTTATCAGCCCCAGTTTATAATTTTTTGGTGCAAATACATTAAAGTAACTTGACATTGTCATTGAAGAACAGCAATAATATTTTTCATTTTGATTACCCCAATCACCTGAATTAAACCCAATTGAGCTACTGTGGGAGGTACTAGACAGTGATGTCCGTAAGAAGTTCAACCAGTGTGAATCATCTTTGGGCAATCCTTCAGGAGGCTTGGGGTAATATAGTCAAGTCAAGTCAAGTCACTTTTATTTATATAGCGCTTTTAACAATACAGATTGTAGCAAAGCACTGAA
>JAUCMT010000054.1:7997491-8024102 GCA_032357475.1 Enteromius thamalakanensis | reverse complement strand
CTCACTATCACACATTTAGACTGATTTGTGAACAATGTTTGAGAGAAATGGTAATATTGTGTTTCTGGAATGAATTTTAGATCTTTAAGTCCATCTCATGAAAAATCGGAGCAGAAACAATGGTGTTGCGTTTATATTTTTGTTGAGTGTATGTATATGTGTATATATATATATATATATATATATCTCCCATGTAATGATGGACTGGACCATGTGGTCTGATATTCATTAGCTGTTCTTTCTAAGGTCAGCAGCAGGCAGGGTCAAAGTTGAAATTTCTATATAAACCTTGAGATGATGAATGACATGCATGCGATTCAACTCTGTCAGAAGCTTGATGCTTCCTTCCACTGAGCTTAATGCATTGGAAGTGTTGACTTTAAGACGCATGCTAAAGATGTCGCTTTTGAAAATGTAATTTAAGCATATAATTACCTGAGAAATTCCGTAATTATTTGGGTGAGTGTGTTTTTCAGTTTTTTCTTTTATGCGCTCATACAAGAAGATTAGACATTGCACATTGGCTCGGAGTAAAAGTGTCAGGTCTATTCACTGCCAACTTTGAGAAAGCTGCATAAATTTGCACGTCTTTCCACAGCGTGGAGCTATTTTTGAACTTGGCAGCCATTGATATAGAGTTTATCCTGGAACAAGAGGGAGAAGAAGAGAAGAAAAAAAAACAGAAGCCATGACATACAAAGTGCAGACTGTGCAAGACCAAAGATCTTCCCTGATGAGACCACCAAGGATTCCCTCTGCACAGAGAGCCTAGTCACATAACATTAAAGAGAGCTCACTGGAAAACTGAAGCTTCTGTCATCGGTTACTCACCAAGCTGTTATATTTTGGGTGATGAATGTGTGCTGTTGTCTTTTGCGGTTCTCTTGTTTTCAGTTTGTGCAACGTGCAATATGTCATTTATTTACAAATTTGCATTAATTAACACAGATGATTTACTATGTAGGGCAGATTCCTTCACTTCATGTGAAGTCAAATATTGTGTAAATGCTGTGTGATTCATTAATATGTAGCATGTAGTGCCCTGCAGATTAGTGATGTGAAGCACACTGGATTAAAGCGTCGCTTCATTGTAAATGTGTTTGTGTATCTGTGTGAAAGCGAGGGTGTTTAAGCATATGAAATTGGCCCTGGGAAATTTTGATGCTTAAGGACGTTCCTTCACACTCCAGAAATCCGTTCCATTGCTTTGCAGAGTACAGATCATGAACACAAGCAAAAACTATTACGCATTATTACATTTCAAAAACAACACGCTACAAAGCGGTAACTAAAGTTGCAAGGCAGGGCAGTCTGATTCAGTTTTGGTGAAATCTGAAACTGATTTGCAGTGTTAGTATTATTTATATATTGTTATAATATATGTAAAGTGCTTCTATACCGTGTCATGCATTTTGGTTTTGTTCACAAACAACAGGCTGAGATGCATGCAAGGTCAAAAAACACTTGCATTGGCTTATATGCATTTGTTTTTACCTTACTTGCTCATTGATTCCCAAAGAATTCGTTCAACAGATTCACTTTACTAGACCCCTCCTTTGGGTTTAATCTGCTGTGATTGGTCTCATTTCCACTTCATCATGCATAAAGCAGCTTTTGTAAGCGCAGTACTGCTTTGTTTACAGTGTTACCGGGAATCAGCTATGTATAATGCTTTAAAAGTGGAATTAGCCTGTAATATGCTAATGTGTAAAGTTGACGTCAACAGGCCTCTAGTTTCTGTGATGTTTTCTAGATATGGCTTTAAAACACAGTCTCTCGACCAATTCATTTGTACGAATATTCGTACGAGGTGCCAAATTTGTGCTAATTTCTACTAATTTGTATGACCTCATTTGTCTAAAACAACGTCACAGGTAGGTTTAGGGGCGGAGGTTAGGTTTAGGTAATTCGTACAAATTCATACGAATTGGCCACACGATTTAGTACGAGTGAAGTCGTACCAATTTGTACGAATTAGCCACCTCTTAAAATTTGTACAAAATGCCGTGAGATCAGGTTGGGCTTTTTTCCAAATAATAGCAATAGCACACAATCTTTAGTGTCCATCATTCATGGATTTTACAAAACCACTTATTGTCGTGTATTAGCAGCGTTTCGAAGCTTTAAAAATGTATTATTAGAGGAAATTGAAAAGGCAACAATTCCCGCACACTATCGTAGCTTGTAAATAAAAAATATTTATTGAAACAACGTTGATTAACCATTGTAATGTATTGATGCTGTTGGATGACGTGTATTTTTCTAGATGAATTTAATTGGTTGGTAATTGGTCATGTGGTTACCTTTAAAAGAGTTGTTTTTTAACATTTGTACAGTATATTCCTGATGAAGGTCTTGTGACCGAAACGTTGTTTCTATAAATATTTTTTATCTGCAAGCTACGATTGCCTGCCTTGCTAATATGATCTATCTTGATCTAATTATCCTACGCACCTATTAATTGCAGGTGTGCGATGGAGTTGTTTTACTAATTATTTAACATTTTAGAATTATATTCTAAAATGTTTGTATTTATGTATGAAAATCTTTAGGCTAATTATATAAAAAAACTTTTAAAGTATAGATATAGGAAAAAAGTGAGTCAAGTTATTAACTTATATCAATAATAAATTCATTTTAAGCAATTCTTGGAAATTTTCCTACAGTCTTTTTATAGACGACATAAAGTCAGTCCAGTGACTCAACAAAAGCGGGCTAACATATTTTATTCATTTATGCTGATTAGTTATGATCTGTGTGCATTTAGCTCAGAAGGAAATTTGCTCATAAGAGTCATTCATGCTGAAATCAGGCTTAACTGGTAACACTGTATGTTTTTGATTCAGTAAAACAAACCAGCTCATAGGAATTATTTGGAATCAGAATTGGACATGGTTGTGCTGTGTTTCTGATTCACCAAAATGAATCAGTTCATAAGAATAGTCTGTTCTGAAATCAGACAGCACTGGTTATTCTGTAGTCAACAGCAGTTATATGGCACCACTGAATAAATATTACATTAAATGGTCTGAATATTTTATCTGTATTTCTTGCGCATTGGCAAACAAATGCACATTGATGCATTGTTATTGAAACTGAGACTTAATGAACTGTACTTTTGAATAATGTATGCTTCCTGTTTCCCAACTCTATTACTCTAGAATGAAGTAATTATAACTGATTGTAATTTCTATGGACAAACCACATTAATTTTTAACCATCTGAAGGAAGGAGCTTGTCTTACGCAAACCTGCCATTTCTTTAAACCCTGGTTTGAATTCACCCTTAATCTATATTTAATCATTAGATCCAGTGAGTTTCAAATGATCAAATACATACATTTCACACAGTCTCCAGTTTTCCACAGATCCAGATGACCGAGGTGTTGATGGGTAATATTTGGCTCAGACAGGCCTTGCATTCTCCATCTCTCTAACACTCATTTTGTCCTTCTTTCTTTCCTTGCACCCTGCACATACCCCTCCAGCGGCAGTTGTGGCTGTTAGACATATGGAGAAAATTGAGGGAAGTTGAAAATAAAAGGAAAAATGTGAAATAAAATGTGTGAGTGGAACCCTCTCCTCAGGGCAGGGTAGACCTCTGCTGGCTCTCAGATCACACAAAACCTCTTTAACAACGGCAAAGGAACTGGTTTTAAATGCAGCAGAGAAATGTCAGACATGGTGTCATACCAACTGAATGATAAAATAGATTTAACTTATTAAAAAGAGGTGCATGTATTTGGTTTGTTGGTGCACCAGTGTTGTTAGTAGTTACCAGTAATTAAAACTAAAAGTAAAACGGTAAATAGTTAAAAAAAAAATTACTTAAAAAAATTAAATGGCATCTTTAAAAGTGAGACATTTTATTTTTACATGCTAGGAGATAAGAGAACTGAGAAATGCATCTACAGGTGGGTGATGCGAGTGTGAGAGGTTAGGCCATGTTCGCTCTCTCTCGGTTTTACACACCCTCACAAACACACACACACACAGGCAATCTGCGGTTTCTCAGCAGGATGCAGAGATTATTTTATCACTGCAGGATTCCGGGACATTCCTGCTGGACTTCCGAGCGTTGGTGGGATAAAAGAATAAGTGAATCCCGCCGCTCTTACTTGGATTTCACTCCCTGGGCAACGCTTCTGTTTGGCCAACGGGCTGCGGGCCCCAGGCCGGTGGTGAGAGGCAGGTTTTAAAGGCCTGAGTGTATTTATAGTGATTTCCCAACATCGCTGCACAACTCCAGCACAAATACATTACAAATTGACACTACTAGAGCGCTGAACACACACACACACAAACCCCACAATTTTACATACAAACTTCAGAGTGAAAAGATTGGGGGGAAAATAGCACAGTGTGTGTTTGTGTGTTCCGTGGAGACAGGAAGAGAGTGAGACTGAAATGGTGAGAAATTCTGCAAACCTCAATGGGGTCCTACAATAACAATATTAAAGTTTTGGGCCCTCTGATCATTCTCCATTTGCACATCAGCCCTTTTCAACTGGGTAAAATGAGTCAGCTTCAAAAGCACAGTGCAGATGAATAGAAGCATAGAGAGAGGCCGCTGACCCAGCAGTGTCAAAGAGAACAAAACTATACTTCACCTCTGACTCAATCATATTCACTACAGTCCTGCTATATGCAACTCTCGTATTATATTATATTAAGTGACCCAGAAAATCAGTCGCATGGGTTGCATGGGTATATGTGTAGCAAAAAAAAAAAACGTTGTGCAAGCCAAAATTATCTTTTTTTTTTTTTATGGCACAAATAATTCAGGTATGAAGATATTTTGTCAATTTTTTTCTGTAAAAACTTATAAGATTAGTGATATGTATTAAGGTCTTCATTTGAAAATTTAAGGGAAATTTTATTAATTTTTAGATCTATTTCCCCCCTTTAGATTCCAGATGTTCAAGTAGTATCTCAGCCAAATCTGATCATATCCTAACAAGCTATACACCAGTGGAAATATTTATTCAACTTTTGCTGATGATGCATATTTTATTGTCAGTTCTTCCATATGCAGCTCTGGTCAATTTCTAGACAATTAAATGTTCTGTTCTATTCTGTTCTGTTCTGTTCTACTGCCCTGCCATATGTAGCTCTGATCCATGTTACAGTCCTTCCATATACAACTTCCATTTAATCTAGGACAGTAGAATATTCTATATTCTATTCTATTCTATTCTATTCTGTTCTGTTCTGTTCTGTTCTGTTCTGTTTAGCACAGGACATGCAGTTGTATTGTGGACTGTTCTATTCTATTCTATTCTGATCTGTTCTATTCTATTCTATTCTGATCTGTTCTATTCTATTCTATTCTATTCTATTCTATTCTATTCTATTCTATTCTATTCTACTTTCCTATCATATGTAGCTGTGATCCATGTTACAGTACTTCGATATACAGCTATTATTTTATTTTATTTTATTCTGTTCAGCACAGGACATGCAGTTGTATTTTGCACTGTTCTATTCTGATCTGTTCTATTGTATTACAGTCCTTCCATGTGCAGCTCTGTTCTATTCTCTTCTGTTCTATTCTATTTCAGTCCATGCGCAGCTCTTATTCTGTTCAGTTGAACGTTGAATTCTATTCTGTTCTGTTCTGTCCTGTTCTATTCTCTGCAATTATCAAGTGCTCCTTCAGATTCTAACTAGTTAGTTGAGTTGTGTTTGATCAGAGTTGGAGCTGACCTGAGGAAGGTCTAGGAACACCATTGTTATAAATCCTAAAACCTCTCTGTTAATCTTAGGCCCAAAACATGAATGGGTTTTTGTTTTTTCGTTTTTTTTACACATTCAATTTATTGGTGAAAGTTGTAAAATCAACACCATTTGTCAGTCGGCTGCTAGCATATGTCTGTTTGTGTGTGCTGTGTTGGCTAGTGATAAATGATGGACATGGTTAGCTGACCACGAGAGGAACTGGACCGAATCGGTCAGTGAGTGACACTTCACTTATGGCTTACTGTGAACACGCACACACAAAACATATACAGTACTCTTAGCATAACATATACTCAAGCAAGTTCTGAGGACAGATCAACACTCTTGAAAACTATTCTATAGCAGCCAATGCTTTCCTCAGGCATTATTCAAGCACAGCCGATGCTTTATACAGGCATTGTTTTAGGGTTGGGAACAAAAAGGTTTTTTTACTCAGAACACTTAACCAGTGGTCTTATACAGTATATCTGCCATGTTTTTGGTTTTTAACACATTTTATTTGTGTTTGTAGTTTTTGACCCAAATCCTCCTACTGGGTTGTGGGCAATATTAGATTACTGCATGGATCAACTCTTGAATTTCCAATTGAAATAGTACAGCACCCAGGCAGAATAATAAAATATGTAAATACAGCGGCATTTATTGAAATTCTCATTATTGACATCTGCAATTGTGTTTAATTTTCCTTAACAGTACTAAAATAATCATTCATGGAACAGTTATGAAAATTGAATCATTCAGTTCTTAAAGATTCCCATGTTACAACAAACCATGCTTTACTCAGACACCATTTCGAGCAGCTTTAGCTTTAGACAGGAAATGTACATGGATTAATTATAGATATGTCACAAAAACACACAGAAAATATCCTGAAACAAATCATCTAGACATGAGCACTCTCCAAGTCTTTCACACACACACACACACACACACACACACGCTCACACATATATAGCCAGTGTGGCCGGGCTTGGTCAGAGTGACACATAGTAAAATTTTACAGGTGCAGTGAGGCGGGTAATTGCTGTGTTAATTCGTCCACGAGCGATCAGTGCAGTCTAATGAAATTTCCACTGGTGTTCTCTTACATCCTGCAGGTCAGGAGGCAACTTCCTGTTTGGATAAGAAACGCTTTAAAGAGAGCGAAAAAGGAGAGAGAGAAAAGGCCATACTTTGACTTTCAGCTGTGCTGGACTGGGCTGAGGGTAAAGGGGATGGATGGAATTTCAATTTGCCGCTAACCACCCGCATAACTACCTACATACACACACTCACTCACACACACACACATGCTTCTTGGATCCCTGTCTGCAGGGGTTGAAAAGATCACGAAAGGAAAGTTTGTGCGAATGCCTGTGAGAGCCAGTGAGCATTCGACCAATTAATGCTGCAGGTGGACAAACGCACCTGAGGGCTTGAGACACATGCTTCATTTGACCCCTTCCACAAAACTGTCTTGCATTAAATGATGAGCGGCATGACTGCCTGAAAACAAGCTTTTATTTTCAAGTTGAAATTGGACTTGTCATCAAATCATTCAGAAACTGTGTTTGTGCGTATGCCTGTGATCATCTGAGAGGAGTTGAGAGGCTCCTGTTGAGAAGACATATGTGTAAGAGCCTGACATTTGACCCTTGATCTTTAGATGGAATTTACACACTCACACACTCATTCCAGCTGCTGAGGAGAGATCATTGCCACTGTTACTCTGCCTCAGTATTGATTGATACTGATTGATGAGTTCTAAAGTTGTGCTGCTCTTATGCCAAAGACAAGATAAGGAGGAAGAGACAATATGCATGTTGAAAAATGAATGAGAGACATTGTAATGCTCAATGTAACCTGCTTAGAAATGGAATCCCCATGTTTGAGAAAAAACAGATGCATTTTTGATACAATTGCATTTCTATATTTTTATACACATTTCAAATACACAAAAGTACTTACATTTTTTTTTTGGTCTTTTTATTTGTTATTTTTGTTATTGTCAGATTATGCAATCTGAAAAGATTCGTAACACTTTACAAATGGTGGTTATTTTGTTCAAGTTACTTTAAGCATTTGTTATCATTAACTTTACATCATTAAAATTACACTAGACTTATAAATGCTGTAAAAGCTAATCTATAAATAAAATCTAAACATAGTTTTTATTATTTTTAAATCTACTTAATCTGTTATTATTTTAAAAGGGTATCAAAAATCATATAATGATTTAGTTTTGTTAGCGGTATTATGTTTCATAAACTGAGGTGATTTAGATATAGATTTTATTTGCAAATTCAAATAATTTTCATAAATCATGTTTTTATAATGTTATCATGTATTTGTGTTTTATTGCGTTAGTTAGCTAGTATTTTTTGTCTTTTTTTTTTTACCTAATTAAAATATCCAGCAGATTAACTGGAATGCACAATGAAAAAACATATCATTTTGAAAATTGTTAAAAATGGATTTATTTGTTTTTGCAAATTAACTCCTTATTTTTAATTGATATTTATGCTTTAGTTATTTTGTTGTATTCGTTCACAAATATTCTGCTAATTGTTATTTTTTTTAACTGTTTTTTACAACTTGAAAAAGCAAAAATGTATTTATATGTAATAATGTATTACTAATGTATACATATAGCTTTAAATGGTAACGTGTTACCAAAATGTGTTATTAAACCTTTAAGTAGATAGCATCTTTATTTATATATATATATATATATATATATATATATATATATATATATTAGTTTTAGCTTTTGAACTGTAATATAAACAAACATACAAACAAAAAATATGCAACTTATTGCACAAGACAATACAAAAAATAATAATGAACATAATTAATAAATATACAGGATGATTTTCAGAGATTTAAGTAGATAGTATCTTATTAACATTTCGTTATTAAAAGCACTGTTCCTGGGATTTAAGTCTTTTGTTTCTGTGATGTTGTGTGTTTATTTGCATCTTGATACCTGCCATCTACACGCTTCAGAGTTACATCTGCTCTAAAATCTACAATATATGAGACCAGAAGTAACTTGTACTGCTGTAATGGGTGATGTGACTTTGCATTCAAGGACGCAGTGCTGAAAAGCTGTTGTTCCTGTGTCGTCGATCAGATCCTGTGTTGTGCAGACCATTCTTTCACGCTCAAACACACACGGTTAACTGCTACAGTCAGTGACATTGACATGCATGGAGTCAAAATTTACCAGATCAGCTTTCCCCTCTGGGAGGAAACTTTATAGGAGTGGTCACCTTCCCTCTTTGTCTCCCTCCCGAAGAGGAACAGTCCGAAAGTGAATGGATTTTATAAAAATATGATGGAGATATCATGTGTGTGACCAAGCTCAGTGGAATGGCAATCACAGAGATCTGGTCAGCTAACACACACCTGCAACTTCTGCTGTAAACACATTTACACACACTTATGAAAGGATCTGAAATCATGTAATGTTTGAAATTGGAGAGTTATGACTAAAAGGGATAGTTTATCTAAAATTAATAATCTTGTCATAATTTACAAGATTGAATTCCCTCTAATGTCATCCCGGACGTGTATGAATTTCTTTCACTGTTGAGACTCAAAAGGGGTGAAGAAAGATTGAAATTTCTATGCTCTTTTCCTTTAAATTACGATAGACATTATCTTTCACTATTTAAAAAAGAAGCAACAGCACCAAAAGTAGAAGTATTAAGCATCTTTTATATTTTAAATGAGTTGAGTCATGTGGATGTCTTTTTGGTACTTCATGCCAGAGCTGACTTGTGAATTCTTCTGTTTGTGTTAAAAACAAATTCCATTTTAAATAGCAATGAGTACACTGCAAAAAACAGATTATCTTACTTAGCATTTTTGTCTTGTTTCTAATAAAAAGGTCTGAAAATTCTTAAATCAAGATACTAGATAAGCAAAATATCTGCCAGTTAATTTTGTTTTGAGAATATTTTCACTGGCAAATATTTTTACTTGTTTAAAGCAAAATGCACTTAATTTATAATAAAAATGCACCTGAAAAGGTCCTTTTGTTTATCTAGAAAAGTATCTTGATTTATACAAATTTTGTTGTTATTTTAAATAGAAACAAGACAAAAATACTAAGTAAGATAATGCATTTTTTGGAGTGTAAAAATGTCAGTAATGCGACTTCAGGTTGATCTGGAAGATTTCTGAGTAGCAATTTCTAAATAAAATGTATTTTATATAGTATTATAGTATATCCTACACTGGATGTTCTTGAGTGTAATTATCACAAATGAAACTAATGAACTTATTTGTTTTAAGAAGTAATTGGTGTAGTTGTTTATATGGACACACTAGAGTAGCAGAGATTAGAACTTTTGTTAAATATTTTTTATGGCCAGCTTTGGTCCATCTGACAGATGACTGAAAGTATAGATTCATATTGAAACACTAGGGGGAGCCAGTCACCATTGTCTCTGCCTCTTTCTCTTATCACAAATAGACTTTTGGTACTATAATGAGATGCCCTGTGGATTGGCAGCATTACTTTTACTTTATATGTAATAAACCTTACTCTAGACTACAATGGAAAATATTTTCATAATAAGATGAAATAGCCACGCTCCTTGAAGGCCCTCTGTTGAATTTGTTTTTTGATTATTAACTTGTACAATGACAAAGAGTGTGTGGTTTAGCCATATGAATAATTTAATTCATTTAGTCAAGTAAGACATAGTTTTATGAAAATGAATTTTGCACGTTTCAAAACAGGCAATTCAATTGTCTTATGGCCACAGAGTTAATGAACATATGAGATTTACAGTTTGCTGTGAGATTTAATAAATATAAAGCATTTCCTTTGCTTGGTTCTTTTAAACCAGGAAACACGGGTGTACTATCCAACAAGCACAAAAGGGATCTCCTTCATCTGAAACTTCATTAAATGTAGGCGGTCTAAAAAAGACTGAAAGGAACATGAGGTTGCGTTTGAAGAGAGACTGTTAAAATGTTTGGGATATTTTTCACTGCATTGGATTCAAAAATACCCTAAACCAAAAGCCACATTCTACGGAAAGCTTTCAACCCGTAGAGAAATCAAACATTTGCAAAAACATGGAAACATAATCATGCTAATCATAAAATCAGGACCAAAATGTCAATCAATTCTTTTTCTTTCTAAGTTCTGCTCGAAAAACGGTTCATTTTATCAAAATGAATTATAAGGAATGATTTATTTGTATTTATTTATTTATTAATTTTTGAAATTAGCTGTTTTTGGATAAGTAATTACATATTTGTCACATTTCTATTAATAATAAACAGACCGCAAATCACAGATGATCATTTAGGCCTTCCGTTTATCAATTTATCTATCATTTCTCCCACTGTTATTTTGATGATTCATCTTTTTTTTATGATTCAAATGGGACTTTCTTATGAAGGGAGAGGGAGAGTTATAACGCAAATTGATTCTCCACACAGTCATTTTCATTTTGTTTTGGGCAGTCATATATGAAATGCATGAACATTTTTGAGAACCATGTTTGAAAATAGTTTAACATTGTAAATTATCCTATCCAAAGGAATCGAATGTTTGCCCCTCAGTCTGGCCTCTCTATCCTTTCTCTGGACAGAGCTGGGTATACACTGGCCCACAAACCCCTGCAGGGCTGTTTGGACATGCTGTGTGTGCAGTGAAAAAAAGGAATAGAGAGTGTGTATGTGTGTGTGGTGGGCAGATTTTTCAAAGCCACAGACTAAATAACAAATATTGGAGAGACAGGGTGAGAGCGCATACATACATATACACGCTCTGGTCTCTGGATGACTTAAATAGGCTATTTCTGGATACCCAGTCTACGTTCGTTTTGTTAACCATGGCAGAGATCACATTAGAACACATAAGCATCAGATTTAAGGGATAATCCCCCCGAAAATGTCAATTCTGTCGTCATTTACTCACCTTCATGTAGTTCCAAAACATGAATTTCAGTTTTCAGTTGAGCAAAGGTTTTGACATAATGTGCAAAAAGTTAAGTTTTAAATTACCCTTTCAATTTAAAATTTAAAATGCATAGACAGTATCTTCTCTTGATCTCATTCTTACTGTCTGTGATGTAGTATGTTATATGATTCCTGTGTGGATATGGTCAGGCTGCACTGGGACAGCGGGGTCTGGTTTATTGAGATGAGGAGACCAGTCATATGCACACACAATGGAAAATATGAAAACATTTCTGAGCTGCCGACTTTATAGGGAGGGTATTGATGAGATACCTGCAGACAGCATTTTGAATATCTGTTCATATTTTACAGTGTCAGCCAACCAATCAACAGCTGTCCATCTCTGCTGAAGAATACATCAGATATAGAGAACTAGCTGATCCTGGTTTGGAGTTCAGGATCTGAACTGAATCAAATACATTGCTTTGCACAATATTACAGTGGTGGATCTCAGTCGGGTTTGATATATAGAATCAGAATTAGCTTAATTGGCAGTTATGAGGAAATTGTTTCGGGAAAAGAAGTACCACGGTGAGACAGAATGACAGTGACAGGACAATGCATAGATAATAATAAGAATAATATACCAATATAAAAAAATGGATAATGTGCAAAATAGCACAGACACAATATGCAAATTATAAAATTGACTATGTTTCTTGCTTAAAAAGGGTCATCGGATTCAAAATGCACTTTACAATTTGTGTTGAATGTGTGTTGGTAACACAGTCTCACGATAAATTTATACGTAAGTTATTCGTACGAGGTCCCAAATTCGTGCTAATTCGTACATTCGTCATTCGTACAAATTCATATGAATTGTCACCTCGTAAAATACGTACGATTTAGAAGAAATGAATTTGTACGAGTTAGCCACCTCTTAAAATATATACGAACTGCCCAGGATGAGATTCCTGTCAGAATCCTGAACCCTGTCTAACCCTAACCCTAACCCTAACCCTAACCCTGCACAGGCCCCTCCCACAACAAGTCTTACCTTAGACCCGCCCTGAGTGAGCTGTCATCAGTCCATCACTGTGTCGACTCAAGACAAGATGTCTCCAATTAAGCTATTGAAGTTTTGTTTTTGGATGTAATGATAATAATAATAATGAATGTAATGAAAAATGAAAGTCATTAGGATTAAGATTATTCTTATTTTGAAGGGAATACGCCAATCCCGATCTGCCTAAATGTGTCTACATTCATGGAAATCATTGGTGATCCACCTTCATCTACAAAAAAGAAATGGTTATAAGGGTATTTTATGAATCTTTGCAAATCATGTTTCCTAATATTGTGCTTCTAAAGTTTACAGTCTGCTCATCGCCACACAAAAGAGAGGGGCAGGGTCAGCAGAGCTCATTAGCATTTAAAGCAACATGGACTAGAATGGGTCGAAAACAGAGCTGATTCTGACAAGGTAGAAATTTAGTTTTTTACACTACCATTGAGAACATTTATTCAAAGTATGTTATAGACCTTTTCATTAAGACCCTAAAGAATCAAATCAACTTGTGGAAAATTTGATGTCTCCTTAAAAATGAACCCAAACTAGGTAGTAAATTAAAAAGCAGACACACATTTACAGAGGCATCAGCAATAATCACAAGGTGGACATTTATTAATTTCCTGCCTTAAATGGCTATATTTCTGGTTTAAATGAACACAAAACTACTAATTAACATTTCTTTTTACATGTTCAATAAATTGACATTTAATAATAAGCTCAGTAAATAATATTTTTTTTATCATTTCCAACCTATGTTGGGTTTATTTTAAGCAAGATAATACATTAATTAAGCAATAGTTGGAAATTAGATTCGATGTTGGAAATAAACGTTTATAAATATGTTGAATAAAGTAGACAGCATCTAGAGAATTAGCTGTAGAGTTTCTTCCCATGAAGTATATATAAGTCCAGCTAATAGCATCAGCTCCCCCCTGTGCACAAAGTACTGGAGCAGACTGGATGTTAGAGGATAGTTTCTGTCTCCAGGCAGCAGAGGGGAATGTTGTAATAGTGATAATGGTAATCTGGTGGGTGCATTGAGGGTAATTGTAGATGATTTGCAGATGACAAAAAGAAAGAAGAAAAAAATAATGTTGAAACCAGTACAGGCCAAATGATGTCATTTTTTGGGCTTTAATCTGGTTTTGTTGTAGAAGGGTGAAATCTCTGGAAGCTTTTGAACTTCACTGGCACCTTCAGTCCTTTATCTAATCTCTCCCTAATTCTCCTTTCCTTTTAAAATGGAAATGAAAAAAATGATGGAATTTAGTCGTGAATGTGTCAGTGCCTGTGTGCAATTTGTTTGAAGGTGTGTGTGGCCTTTTCTGGAATGATGGAGATGGTAAAGCCATCAGAGGAGAGTGACAGAGGGTGACACTCACAGGGGGCTGAATGCTGATACAAGACCAGCCTTAATTAGCTAACTAATGGATTTCCCACCCTCCAACATACACACATCACTGAATGCACGCAACAGCACAGGGGAGTGAAGGCATTTTTTCACAATTATTCTTTATGGTCATCTTTTATGTGTAAATAAAATGTAGTCCGGAAGTCTACGATCTTGCCACTGTCACCTAATGGATTGCTTATTGTAGGATGCTTAATATTTGGCGATATTATCGACTTCATTGCACAGAAGCTATTGGATGATGACATTGCTATTTTGTTTCTGTGTAACAAAGCTGCTTTAAGACAATCTGTATCATATAAAGCACTATATAAATATATATACACATATAAAGGTGACTGGTCTTTTAGTTAAAAATGCTTGAAAAACATGAATAAAAAAATCCTTACAGATCATATTATAAGCATATTAGCTATTAAAATTATCTTGTGTACTTTGACCCAGAAATACTAAAGTGTAAAATTGCATATACTGTGCAATTACCTTTTATATTTAATAAATATTAAATATTTTCACCTTTAAAAGGGGGAAAAAAATTTGGTCACTCACTGGACCAATGGCATGTTTAAAGTATGCATAGGTCAACAATGTGTAATAATTTGTAATAATTTAGACTGGTGCAGATTTGTGCAGTTATCATCAGTAATGTAGCATATGTGCAATTATAGGAATTTAATTACATTTTAAAATATCTAATTTAATATATTAATTATAATAGTTCCACAATGTTACTGTTTTTACTATATTTCGATCAAATAAATGCGGCATTGGTGAGTCTATGGACGTCTTTTCAAAAGCATTTAGAATGATTTTAATTATATTAAACTTTTGACCAGCAGTGTATGTATTAATACATTAATTTTGAACTTTTCAGTATTTTATAATAAGCACAAATATGCCATTAATTATACTAATAATCTACATTTAAAATCCAATTCCTTGTAGAAAACATCTATACATTTCAAAAAAGGTTGCTTGTAATAGACACACACACTTGTGTGAATGGCATCTGCGCATTAATGAGAAGTTTGAGATATTGTTGTATCACAACACACATCCTTACTGTGTGCCATTTAGTTCTGGTGTCATGTTTCTCTTTTCAATGCATGTCTGTGTGTGCACTGTATGGGTAAGTGGGTGCATGAGACTTTTTACTAATGAAATCCATAATAGGCCTCTCTTTACTGCACATTTCTGGAGTCTTTATGTGGTCGCTGTTCCACTTTATAATCTGCCTGGTTATTTTGATGTATAAACTTGGTAACACAGGCATTGTGCCATTAACAAATGCCACCTCTCTCTGGTTTAGAATAGAAACGCTAACGTGTCAAAAGAAGTCTTTTCCCCGCGGATGCAATTAAAATCTTAAAAAGGGAAATGCAGGCTTTTCACAGTTCCAAAACAGGAATGTGTGTGCATGCCTCTGTGTGTGTGTGTACTGATGGAGAACATTTACATATAAAAATCCTTTCTACTGTTTTAGAAGTAATCCAATCAGATATGTCAGACTGCAATCCCTCAGACAGAGTGTCGCAAAATCAGAAGAACAGAACAAAGAATCAAGGAAACAGCCAAGTCATAGAGTTACTCATCATGTATTTTTTTTTTACTTGTTTTTAAGCATGATGTTCTTTCACCATAGTTCAAGATTATTTACACCTCCAGGTTTTCTAATTTAGCATGGAAATGCAGTTAAGAATTCGGCATGATCAACAAACATAGCTAATTTACTTTGGTTTCCAGCTGAAATTAATACTAGTGTCTGTAAACTCAAACAACGTTTATTCCTATTCACAGATTTTTGCAACACAGGCTCATTGGAAATAAGTGCCCACATTTGCACTAGAAAACATGTTTAATAGATGCCTGACCGTGGCACACTTTTATCATGTTGATGCAGGTACATATTGCAGCCATTCAGAATTCAAATATCCAGTGAATGTTGCTCTGTCATGTTGGAAATATATCCCTTCATCAAGCCCAAACCTAAACCCACCCGGTGGTGTTAACAAATGTAAAAATGTATTTGCTGGTGCAGCCATGCTATTTTAACTTACTTATGATGGTTTGAGCTGTTTTGTTGAACTGTAGTTTCACAGGGTTCGAACTGTTATGTCGTGATGACAGACTGGGGTCTTGCCTAGAGTCCTGATTCGCTCTGCTTAAAAGGAAAATGCCAATGAAAATTGGCAAGTGGTTAAACAATCCTGATTATCCAGGTATAAAGAGGCGACAGGTGCAACCACCCATCAGATTTTGCTTTGGTCCCCCGAGTTTATGCCTGCTGCTTTGAAGTGCTGCAATGAAAAGGAAGCTGAAGCAGAAGTGTATTGGAAGTTGTCTTCACTGTCTGGGTCTCCAGCATGCTGAAGACGCCTTCATGGAGGGCAGATGTCTTCATTGTGAGGCCATGCACCTGGCAGTGCTGCGATCCGACCTTGCTGTCCTTCGGGACGAGCAGGCACCATTTGCTGCAAAAGTATCCATTTTCAAATCATGCGAGATGTTAAAACTCTTTTGAAGTCATAACATAACATTGTGCAACTAATTGTGTGAAAATGAGCCTAATCAAAATGTATGTGTAAATCATACTTTTGTGTGAAAGGGAATAAAAATTTATCAAAAACTTTAATAAAAATAAAAGTCATACCTTTTTGCAAAACTTAAAAAAACAACAACTTACCTTACATATTTACTGCAGTTTCCAGTTGAATGAATACTGGCAGTAAAACTGTGACAACATTTATTCCCTTTAACACAAAAGTACATTTTTGATTAATAAAGGCTACTTTTTACACAATTAGTAGCAGAATGTTATACACAACCAGCTCCATATAAATTTTTTTTATGCTGTAAACTTGCTCAGTAGTCCCTCTTGTACATCATTGTACTTGTGATGTGGAGCACTCGGTACAAATATAATAAAACCTGAAACGAATTATCTCACATATCATGTAGGGTTTAGTGATGGCAGTAGGCTATTTTCAAACACGATAGAGCATAACCTTTTAACAACTCTCACCAGACAAACTGCCTCTATACAAACAACCACCAATGTAATAAAACTTATAAAAAAATAAAATATGATATCATAAGTGTTGCGAAACATGCAAAAAGCAACCTATGCATCAGAACCATGTTTATTTTTTCCAATGAGTCTGGTGTGTTTGAATGTGTGAGCACAAATGAGAGCTACTGTGGAGAGTATGACTTCCAGTGAATATTAATCTTAGCCATTTTTGTATGGCTTCAAAAGACTGGCTCAAGAGACTCAAATGGTGCTTTATGCCAGCATTTATCCCCATTTATATTAGTTGTATGAAAAATGAAGATAAGGGTTTAAAATGAGGGTGAGTAACTAACAGTACTTTAATTTCAAGTGAACTCATTTACATTTAACACACAACAAGTCATGAAGGTTTAGATTGTCTGATTTTGCAAATGTTCTTGAACTTTAACTGTTTCTTAAAGATTCTAAATACTTGAGAACATCAATAAAAGTATGTAAGATTACTGTTCATGACCTTCAGATGTAGAATTTTCAGTCCACCTAGTTGCTTTATCTTCAAAGATCCATTTTTATTATTTTACAGTACAGACAAATACTATACCAGGGTCACATTTGTGTTGCTTTGCTGGTTAAGTATGTGTGTTTACAAATAGATAACTTAAGAGAGCTACAGTTATTCACATTAACGATAAGGATAACTTCTGCACAAAAATATACAGTTTGAGCTTCTCAGGCGCCCCATTTAATCACTTATTCATTCCCCTCTGTCTCTGCTTCAATGAAATCTCTCTGCTTGTCTGTAGGAGACTGAAAGAACCATGTCAGATATGCAGAAAGGGAAGAAGAGAGAGAGAGAGAATACACACTTATGCAAACACTGTGGTTTTCCCTTAAAATCCTATGAGGGAACAATATGCAGTTGACCTACAAATAACCCACTAAATATCTTAACAAGAATAGAACACTTAGCTAACATATTCATAAACCTAAACATGCAGTATTAGTGACTCAACCAGATCCTGGTAACTTTAACATGTTCTGTAGAAAATGATGATCTATTTAATACTTAGCTGGATTCTTCTGAATGTGTGTTTGTTGACTGAAACCAGCAGCGCAATGATATGGACTTGTTTTGTGTGTATGTGATAATGGGTGACATCTCCTAGCATCCCATCACAGACAGATAAAATAGGAGTGACATACATGTGTTTCAGGGCTGTCTGGAGACGTTCAAGCGTAGAGTTATCGCATATAGACGAGTCAGAGTGCCAGGGCTGATAGCATGAGTGCCGCTTTCATGGAGCAAAGATGATACGCTGCTCTTTATGTCTGATGTCACTTGCAGTGGTGTGTGTGTGTGCTAATGTGGTTGTTGACCTCACAGTCAAACACATGAGTGTGTGTGATATTTGAGATTCTTGCTGAAAGACTCAAGAGGGTTCAGAGTGACGGGGGAAGAAGCAGAATTGTCTGTGTGTAACAGGGAGAAGGAATATGGAATGGTTTTCCTAAAAATGACAATTCTGATCCTCATGTTTATGAAAAATATCAATGTTGTTGACATGGACAATTGTCATTTACTGTTCAATCAATTCAAATATTTTCTCGAAAGTCCTAGTTTTGTGTTTCTCTTCAGGCTTTTACATCTAATAGAACTGTATACACTTTTAATTTAGTAGCAACATGTGTAATTCCTTGTCTGTCAGTCACTACAAGTTATGTTGTGATGACAGACTGGGGTCTTGCCTAGAGTCCTGATTCGCTCTGCTTAAAAGAAAATGCCAGTGAAAATTGGCAAGTGGTTTACCAATCCTGAGCCACTCCCCTTTATCCAGGTGTAAAGAGGCGACTGGTGCAACCACTCATCAGATTTTGCTTTGGTCCCCCGGGTTTATGCCTGCTGCTTTGAAGTGCTGCAATGAAAAGTGAAGACAAGGAAGTTGTCTTCACTGTCTGGGTCTCCAGCATGCTGAAGACGCCTTCCTGGAGGGCGGATGTCCTCATTGCGAGTCCATGCCCCTGGCAGCGCTGCGATCCTTCGGGACGAGCAGGCACCCTTTGCTGCCTCCCGTCCCAGGTTTGCTGCCACTGGCAGAGGACCGCCGGCCGGCACTCTGGGGGATCTGAGGGTGACTGTGAGTGCCACTACACCAGTTCCAGCCCCATGGACCATCACCCATGGAGCAAGCTCTTCCCTGTGCAGATAATCTCTTGTCTCTCAAGGTCAGGGAGGATGAGGTACAGGTCTTGCTGGTTGCGCCTTACTGGCCCACCCGGACCTGGTTTTCAGAACTCATGCGCCTCGCAACAGCCCCTCGCTGGCGCATTCCTCTGAGAGAGGACCTCCTCTGTCAGGGGCTCGGCACCATATGGCACCTGTGTCCAGATATATGGAAGCTCCTCATGCGGCTCCTGGACTGAACAAGGCAGACTTGAGTGGCTAGCCATAAGCAGTGGTAGACATGATCGCTCAAGCTGGAGCTCCCTCTATGAGGCAAGATTATATTTTGAAGTGGAGTCTGTTCACAAGCTGGTGTTCTTCTCACCGAGAAGACTTAAAAGATGCATGATAGGAGTTGTGGTTTCCTTTCTGCAGGAAAGATTGGAGTGTATGATGTTGCCCACCACTTTGAAAGTGTAGGTGGCTGCCGTTGCAGCACATCACAATGCAGTAGACGGCTGGTCTTTGAGAAAGCATAACTTTGTTGTAAAGTTCTTGAGGGGTAACAGAAGGTTGAATTCTTCTGGAATACCCCTAATGCCCTCCTGGGACCTCTCTGTTGTCATTGCTGGACTTCAGACAGGACAACTTTAGCCACTAGAGTCAGTCAAGCTGAAATTCCTGTCTAAAGGCGACAGCCTTGTGTTTAGGCCGGCCTACAATCATGTTGTCCTGAGACATTGGCCTAGATATATGCCAGAAGCAGATCCAGCCTTGGCATTGCCGTGTCCCGTAAGAGCATTATGCATATACGTGGACCGCACTCAGAGCTTCAGAAGCTCTGAGCAGCTCTTTGTCTGCCACAGCAGAAAGGTAAGGCTGTCTCCAAGCAGAGGTTGGCCCACTGGATTGTGGATGCCAACACCTTGGCTTACCAGGCCCAAGGTGAGTCATGCCCCCTAGGGGTGAGAGCCCACTCCACTCGGAGCGTGGCCTACTTCTTTGCATTGGCTGGGCAACACCGCTCACCTTCACGAGATACTACAATCTTTGCATTGAGCCAGTTTCTTCCCGTGTGTTGGGTAACAGGTAATTGGTGGAAAGAACTGACCAGTGTCACTCTTGCTGCACCATTTCTCTACTCACAGGGGATGCAAGCGCTGTTTACTCTTCCAGTGAGTTCCCCAGGGGTCGAATCCTGGTAGAGATTCCTCCAGCATGCTCTTCAGTCAGACTGGGTGGAGCAGCTGAAGCCAGACTCAGTATCCATGTGCATCCATGTGCATCCTCCATGGAAAGGTTTCCCTTGGTAAACCCATGTCTTTCCTTGACAGAGTACTCTGTCCATCCCTACTGCCAGTTTTTCCTCTCCTTCCCTGGATGAGACCTGCCTCAGAGACAAGATCGTATGGGAACATATGACCACTTCGGGTCAGTCTGTACTAGGGTCCCACATGTCACCTCCCGATGGTAGGATGTGGTCTCCATCGTGCCCTTTTCAGAAGATCCGCTTCCATATTGTCCTGACAGACTGTACAACAAATACAAGAGGTTGCAGCCCCACTTGCGGACCTGTCGCCTTTTATAAATGGATGAAGGGGAGAGGCTCAGGATTTTTTAACCACTTCCCAATTTTCATTGCCGTTTTCTCTTAAGCAGAGTGAATCAGGTCTCTAGGCAAGACCCCAGTCTGTCGTCACAACATAATGTCTCCATTACTTCCATCAGAGAACGAGGGTTACATACATAACCAAGATGTTATGTTTAATACACAAACATGCTGTCAAACATGCATGCATACACATTTTTGATTAAAAAAAAACATATTAATAATAATATTAATTTAAAGCAACAGTTTTTTATTATTTAAAATGTAATTCATTCCTGAGCTGTCAGGAGAATTTTCAGCAGCTATAACTCCAGTCTTTAGTGTCATTCATTTTAATTATTTTAATATGGTGTTCATTATTAATGTTCAAAACATTTGAGCTGCTTAATATTTTTTTTTTTAACTGTGATGCATATTTTATTAGAATTCTTTGTTTAATAAAAAGTTCAAAAGAACTGTATTTATTTGAAATAATAGAATTTTTGTAACATTATAAATGTCTTTACTGCTACTTTTAATTAATGTAATGCCACCTTGCTGAATAGAAGTATTAATTTATTTTCCAAGAAAAAAAAAGTTTTTTTAGAGAGTTTTTTTTTATTTGGGAGTCCATGGCATTAAAAAGTTTGAAAACCCCTGTACTAGATCACATATAATGGAGACATGAAAATGTACTTTATAACAGCAATGATCTAATTGAGTGGTTTGTGGAGGTCATTTCATTTTTCTTGCTTTTGCTCATTTTCTTCATGCTTTTCACAGTCTGTAAATGCTTTGGCAAGTAAGAAGCCAATATGAGCTGAAAAATTAAATAAAATAGAGCGAGAAAGAGAGAGAGAGAGCAAGCAAGCGAGTGAGAGTAAAAGACCACCTCTTTGTTTCTTGATAGCTTTCACAGATGTTAAACACCAACCGCTCACTCCGAGCTCTTTATTAGCGCCTGATGCCTTCTAGAACATGAGCATGAAAACAGCTCACACACACTTTTCCCTCTTTCTTTCTCTGTCACTGTCTTTCCATTCATCCTTTGGCTTTTTCTTTCACACAAACCCACAAACGGCCATATTTACTCTGCCCAAAGTACTCACAGAGTGACTGCATGTGTGAAAATGTCATATACTGTGCCATGTTTCCCCCTTCAGAGAGTAAGATTAAAACATGCTGTGTCATTAAGGTTCATGAGAAACATTTCTCAAGATTTGCCTTCCTCTGAAAGTGTGTGTGTGTGTGTGTGACGACATCTTGCTTAATTTAATTAGCCTTAAAACAGTAAAATAATGAATTCCATACAGTTGGACTCAGACTTACAGTGGATAATGATGTTTTTCATGTATGTAATTGTCTGTGTCTGTGTGTGTGTAAGTGTGTGTATGTTTGTGGGTTAGGGCTCTTATGAAGCTGAACTAATGCGGCTCTGTTGTAAATCACACTAATAAGGCCGCAGCCGATCACACACTCACTCATTCCTCTCTTTCCTCATCCCTCGCTCTCGCTCTCCCCCTTTCCTCTCCTCCATCGGCCAATAAATAACCTCCGGCCTGGCTGTGGACATAACGCTTACACTACAAAGGTCCGCCATCCCATATTTTCTGCGTAACGAAGTCTGAAAAGGTAGGAGGGACCGCTGCTATCAGCAAATGAAATGCCATAAATTTGATTAATGAAGGAATGAAGGCGTCAGCTTATTCCTCCATCTTATCACTCTATCACACGGCTCCTGCTATTTTTCCCAAAATTTCTTCCTACTCGATCCAAATTATCTTTCGCAAGTGTTTTGCTCAGAGTTCCCGTATAGTATTCCCTAAGGCCCCGCCCACATTTGGCACATTGCCATAGGGACAACTGTCTAAGAGAATGTTCTCATGTCTCATGATGTCATAAATTATCGCCACTGCTTCCCTCTCCACTTATCAGAAGAAGATAGAGATGTCTTCCCTGCAGACAGATGGAGAGGGGAAGAGAAAGGGGGAAGATGAAGTTTGTGAGAGAAAGTTTGAAAAAGACAGAAAGAAAGGATGGGAGTATATGGTCTGGTGTGTGTATGTGCTGTGATACTGAGCTGTTGATTTTGTGCGTGTAATAAATGAGTCAATAGTTAAATAGTTATAGTTTCATGATAAGGTTGTAGTGTGGGGGGCAGTGGGTCCTCTTTGGCCTCCAGCACACTTTCCCCTCGGACGTCCTCTCCTATATACAGTACAAAATACCCACACGTTGCACTTTAAAAGCTTGGGGTATTTTTTTTATGAAAAAGTTTACCACAATATTGTAAAAGAAACACAATTGTCAAATATTATTGCAGTTTAAAAGAAGAGTTTTGAATTTGAATGTATTTTAAAACGTAATTTATTACTCCAGACATGTCACATGTCACTCCAGCAATCCTTCATAAATCATTCTGATGTGCTAATTTGTTGCTCACAAAACTTTTATAATTTTTATTTGTTTTGTAGAAATCATGATCATTGCTTTTGCTTACAGGATTCTTTGATAAATAAAACTTTCAAAAGAAAAGCATTTAAGATAAATCTTTAGAAGCAGTTTAAGAAAGTTTTTGTTGTCTTTATTGACACGTTTTATGAATTTTGTGCATTACAGCTGAATTCAGATATTTAATATCTTTTAAAAAACATTTTTGTACAATAGTGTAAGGTTGGAAAATGTACAGTAATTTCATTTATTTCACAAATAATCTCTTTCTGTATTTCTCCATAGGCAACTTAAGACAAATTTAAATAAAATGTTATGCAATAAAATTAAAATGTTATGCAATTAATTGAATATTATCTAAATCCTAGGCAGCCATAGTATTTGTGTGAGTGACAGTACAGTATGAGGAACATATTATGTGCTATTTTATATCATGTGTAATATTTTTTTGGAAGATCGTGGATGCTTTTTTCCATATAAGTGCAGTAGGAAGTTTAAAAGAACAGCATTATTTGAATGTCCATCAGCTTATTCTCTCTAAACTCAAAGTAAGTACAAAATGCTCAAGGAATATCTTTATCTGTTAATAACATCTTAACCCCTCTTGATTTGTATTATACTGCTAGAGTTTCCAATCAGAAACAGATTGTTACTCCCTTTAATCAGCTTCTCTACCAACGGTTATTTAACTAAGTTTGTGAATGGTCAGGCAACGACAATCATTATATACACACATGCCACTCTAAAACCCAGTGCCAAAGGGCAAGAGCGTGCACATGTAATTGACCACATAAATATGGTTTTCTGCTTAACATTTTTTTTACTTTTAAAAACGTGAAATAGATTTACTTTGATCAAATATTAAAACAGTATGCTTGACCTTTGCTTGTGTTTATGGAAGTTTAATGGGAGTTGCAAAATGTAAATCTGTATGTGTTTATTGTTGAGTGCATGTGGTTTATGTCCATGTGTGCTATACTCTTGAATATCCATATGGACTTTTATGTGTTATGCTTCAGCTAATAAACCTCAGGACATTATTGTAGTGTTAATCCAGGTGCTTCCAAACAGGCAGCCATTACATTTCTCTCCAGTCATAACCTCCCTATCTCAGCCTCATTAAGTCTGGAGTAAAACCTCCTACCTACCACAACCACAGACAAAATACCAACCCCTTGCTCTCTCTCCAGGATATCATGAGTGTTTTTGTAAGCCCAACTAATTAGTTACTCTCTCTCTCTCTGGCTCTCTGTATGTTTAACTGGTCATCAGTGGTCATAAATGTGCTGTTGATTTGGTTACTTCCTGAGACAATGGCAAAATTGTTTTATGTGCCATTCAATTAGCAGCTGCTGCTGGGCTGCTCCATCTGGAGCTCTTTATGCAGAGAGAGTGATGAGGAGAGAGAGAAGTGCAAAGCCACAACCTCCGCTGATGGAGGATGAAGTGACAGGGAGAACCATGGCGTCCCCAAAAGCCTGAACGCAAACAGAGGAAAAGAGAAGGATAAGCTCTTTGCATTTCAAGAGTCCTTCGGGTGCCTGACCAGCCTTTATGAAGTAAATCCTACCTGGTTTCATGGCATAAATGTACCTGAGTGTACTGCAAGATATTAAATACGTACCAATAACTACATATCACTGCAGTTTTCAAAAGAAATTAATACTAATGGCAGTAAAACCTACTGTATACACCTTTTATTCTGTTTCACACAAATTTACAGAGTTACAGGTACGTAAAAATGATGTTGCACAAACAAGTGCATGCTATTTTTATGAGACCCGGTTGAGTAATTAATTAAATCAATGCTAAATTTCATTGGGGTCCTTAATTGTATGTCAATGCAAACCAATGAGTCACATTTTGCCTTGGACATGTTTGTAGCCTTATTTAAATACAATACACTCCAAGTCCTTTTTGCATATCCAAAACATAGGTTTCAGATTTGGCACTCTCTAAGAATATTTAAAGCCAAACAAAGTGGCGGCTGTTATGAAATCCTATTCTGTACAGTTGGTCTCCGTTTCCAAGAACTGTATTGCTGCCTTACTCCAATTCTGGTTTCCCTAGGGTATAAATATGAGTTTGCATGCATGTAAAATACCTTTGTCCATCATCATGGGTAAAACCGCAGAGCTTTCAGCAGAAAAGTGACAGATGATTGCTGAACAGCTCAGATCAGGTAACAGATATAAAAGAATACATAAACAGTTGAAAATACCGCTAAGCACAAAGGCTAAAATCAAAACGGTTCAGAAGTCTGGAACAACTGCAGATTTGCCAGAAAATTATGCGTGAGGGTTTTGGCCCCCCACACTGAGTGAGGAGCAGAATGAGAGAGGCGTAGAGGAATCCAGGGGTCATAGGCTCAGAATTCCACTCTTGAAAATCAGCTGTTAGATGACACGTCAGTGTCAACAAGCGCTTAGGAAAGGATGCACAAACGAAGCCCTTACAGAGCACAGACCACAAACTGCAGCGCCTGAACATTGCCAGGAGTTATGTTTCAACTGGAATTGTGTCTTGTGGTCAGATGAGACCAAAAATGACCTTTTTGCCCATATATAATGACATGATTTTTGGTGTCAGAAAGGCATGCAAGGAAAAGCACCTGACACATCATGAAGTATTGTGGTGGATATTTAATGCTTTCGGCTGTTCTGCTTCTAGTAGTCTGGAGAAATTTGCAAAGGTTGTATTTGTAATTGTAAAATTATTTCCACACAATACCACACTTTAAAAAAACATTATTTAACAGCAGTTTTAAAGAAAAAACATGAATAAGTTTACTGTAGTTATTAATAATAATAATTAACCCTTATGCAACATTAAAAGGAACACTGAGATAAAAGATGTTTCAAAATTGTTACCTTTTTGTAAAATATAACATACATTTTTATATTACAGTTTTTCTCGATTGCTTAAACACATTTGCCCACTCTGACATCACATTTTCAAAACAGTTAACACACAGGATAAAACTGAA
Source organism: Enteromius thamalakanensis (assembly GCA_032357475.1). NCBI lineage: Eukaryota > Metazoa > Chordata > Actinopteri > Cypriniformes > Cyprinidae > Enteromius > Enteromius thamalakanensis. The sequence continues at coordinate 7,997,781 of JAUCMT010000054.1, read as the reverse complement.
GCTCAATGGCCAAAATAAATCATTTTGTTAGCAAAATGCTCTAAGTCTCAAAAAACATTAAAAGCATGCAACGTAAGCAAATATTTCCATCAAACACCACAACTTGTGCTTACGTTAATTTATTCTTTCAGTCATTCAATCAATCATTACACGATAGATAACAAAATACAACAATCAATATGCAATATATTACTTTACAAACTTAAATGGATACTGAAAAAAATTATGGGTGGAAATACAAAAAAAAAAAAAAGTATATATATTTGATCTTTCACATTTATTCATTTTTT
>JAUCMT010000054.1:7980208-7997391 GCA_032357475.1 Enteromius thamalakanensis | reverse complement strand
AGCGAGACGGCGGGCTCAGACCCATACTAGATTTGAGAACTTTGAATCGCGCCCTTTACAAACGGCCTTTCAAAATGTTAACACTCTCAAAAATCCTCTCGCAAATTCAGCCAGGAGACTGGCTATTCTCTCTGGACCTGAAAGACGCTTACTTTCATATTCAGATAACACCTCGGCACAGGCCATTCTTGAGATTCGCCTTCGAGGGAATAGCTTATCAATATACGGTCCTACCCTTCGGCCTCTCCCTAGCCCCCCGCACATTTACGAAGTGCATGAATGCGGCGCTTTCCCCTCTGAGAGCGATGGGAATCCGCATACTGAACTATCTGGACGATTGGCTCGTTCTAGCCAGTTCACCGAGGGAAGCGGAGAGCCACAGAGAGATTTTACTCAGTCATTTGCAAAATCTGGGCCTCAGAGTGAATTATGCGAAGAGCAATCTGTCTCCCAGCCAAAGAATTTTGTTTCTGGGAACGATAATAGACTCATTGCATATGAACGCAGTGCTCTGTCCGGAGCGGGCCGCGAACCTACGATCGAGCGCAGCCTCCTTCGAGTCCGGCCAAACGCGCTCTCTGAAAGCTTTCCAGAGGATGCTTGGGCTGATGGCAGCAGCCTCACAAGTTTTGCAGTTAGGTCTCCTGGAAATGAGACCTCTGCAGTTCTGGCTAAAAGCACGGGTGCCGCCATGAGCGTGGCACCTCGGCCGCAAGAAGCTCAAAGTAAACTTCGCCTGCTGTGCTGCGCTGAGCCAATTCTTTCTCCCACGCCTCAAAGACTCTCACGTCCTGGTTAGCTCAGACAGTATGTCAGTAGTGTCATACACAAATCACCAAGGAGGCCTTTCATCAAAACGCCTCCACGATTTAGCTGCACGCCTCCTGAAGTGGGCTCTGCGCAACTTTCGCTCGATACCAGCGTCACACATACCGGGCTTGCTCAACCAGGGTGCGGACATGCTGTCCAGAGGACAGGTCAGCCCCTCAGAGTGGTCGCTTCACCCCGAAAAACCCAGAAAATTTGGCAATTGTTCGGAAAAGCGCAGCTCGACCTGTTCGCCTCAGACGAGAACTCTCGCTGCCCAGCATATTTCGACATGAGGATGGACGTTCTCGCCCAGAACTGGCCGAGAACCTTTCTCTATGCGTTTCCTCCAGTCTCCCTGATAACTCAGGTTATCACGCGAGTCAGGGAAGAGAGCCACAAGTTACTTCTTGTAGCCCCCCGCTGGATGAATCAGCCGTGGATAGCGAGTCTGTTCTCAATGCTGTCAGCGCCCCCATCAGTGCTGATACGATACTGTAGCTGATGACTTATGTCTGATTAAAAAGTTATTACTGCTGTGATCTTGGAGAAAGTCAGCACCAGTTGATGCTTTAATTTTCATTAATTAAGTCACTGTATTGAATAAATACAGAGGGTTATGCTTGTTTTCTTCTAACGGAGACAAAAAGTAATCAGATCTATCCCTTTTTAATGCTTTTCTGTAAGTTAGCATATTTTCCTGCCAAGCTAAATGAAACACTTAGCTTTGTTTTCCTCCAGCTACGCTCCATTTTCTGGGCTGCTCTCTTTGGGGTGCGAGTGAGGTCAACTATATCTTAAGTGCAAAAAAGAGAGAGTACATACCGGGGATCATGTTTTCTTCTGATAGGGACAAAATGTAATCAGATCTAGTTTTTAGATATCAGTTAGATATCATACTGTATTTGTATTTAATTTTTCCCCCCCAACAAATTTATTTGGTATTTTATTTGAATGCATTTCAGCTGATGTATATTGTACCTATATTTTAAATACATTTTCATGCCCATCTCAGTTTTTTTTATGACATGGTACTGAAACTTTTAATCTGAGCTTTTTAAGAGTTTTATGTTTCTCTGGAAGATCTGAGCAATTCATTGAGGCTTTTACTTGTCCTAGTGCCATCTAATTTCCTGCCGTTTGGTGATGGAGACATAGTGAATCCCATTGTAGACGATGGAGGCTCTGGAGCCATTGTCTTGCAGCACCCCTTCAAGTACTTTCAACGCACATACAATCAGATCTATGTAAGCAATTTAAATTGTTAGGGTTGTAGTTTTGGTTGTTATATATATATAAAAAAAAAATTTATATATATTTTATATATATTCTTTTTATTACATCAATTAATTATCATCATTATTGTTATTTATTTATTTTTCAGTTTTCTCATTTAAATTTTTTTTTTTTCATGTTAAAGCATACGACCAGATAGTTTTAAAGCTCTTTGCAAAATGAATAATACTTTTGAGTGTTATTAGGTAATTGTACAGCAATTTCTTTCTGAATTTTAGGTGAACAACAATGGTCACCTGACCTTTACTCGAAGCCTGTCAGCCTACGTCCCTTATCGGAATGCTAGAATAGACATCATTGCTGGTCTGTGGTTTGACCTTAACAATGAATATGGCGGAACTATCTCCTATAGAGAGGACACAAGCAGTGCTGTGCTGGCACAAGTCACTCAAGCTGTTAATCAATATTACCCTAATATATGTTTTACTGCTACATCAGCCTTTGTGGCTACCTGGGACAGAGTGCCGTACTACAATCATGATGGGGTAAGATCTAATGTTATTTTTGATTAATGCTGAATGTGTTTTTTTTTGTTCTGAAATGTACATTGTTGAAAATATTTATTTTTAATGTTTCCTAAAGATGGCTACTTTTCAAATAGTTTTAGTCTCCAATCGTCACCACTCTTTCATCCTCATCAACTATGGTGACATTGCACAAACAGATCGCATTTGGCTGGTGAGTAGAGTAACGATCCTTACAGTTTACATATAGCAGAAATGTGTATATAAAGGAGTTACGTATGCATTATGTATACCAAATTCTTAATTCTCGAGATGGTTTTATTGCCATAGAATTTCATTAAGATTTAAAATACTTATTTTTTACTGTTACAGGCTGGTTATGACACGGTCGACTCTGTCAATTCTTTCACAATTTCAGCAGCCAGTGCCCCAGAACTCGCTTCCAGCAGTAATATCCATGTGAATGGTCGCTGGTCTTTCCATGTCAATAGTTCAGCAAACTGTAAGCAGTTTTCTCTGTTTTAACTTGTTTTTATTGTGTAAATACAATGGTTATAGTCTTCAGCCATTCTAATGTACTAGTATACTTTAAAGTAGAGCTGAAGATCTTTGCCCGAACCCAACGGGATCCAACATGACCTGTCAGTTTTGGGCTTCATTTTTATAATTGTTTAATTTTTGAGCTTTCGCTCTGACATACACGGTAAAAGAGCAGTCATCTGATGCATTGCTATTAGCGCGAGAAAGATGGGAAAATGGATGCTGAGAAGGTGAAACGAAAGCCTGCCTCTGGCCATTAAGTTTTGGTTGCACCAGCAACTAAAGCAAAGTCTGAGGTGTGGAAAAGTTTTAACCGTGTGCATAAGTAGAATAACGAGCCAGCAGGTTATGTGAAAAGCAAAATATGCTCTGTTAAAGTACAACAGCAAAACAACAGGGAATTTGTCGCTGATAAGGCATGTTGATCGAAGCTGATGAGTAATATGCATCCCAGCCACTAACAGCAGCAGCGAAAGGGCACCATCAGTGAGCACAGGACTTTTTTCATTTTTGCCAAATACCCATCTTAGAACACCAGCTATAGTTTTCTGTCAGGAATTAGTCGTGCCGCATCCAGTACAGCCATATAGGTTCTGTTGGATTTTGTCTCGCCACACCACTCGCATCTATTCTGCGATGTAACGATATTACAGTCAAGTCAAGTCAAGTCACTTTTATTTATATAGCGCTTTTAACAATACAGATTGTAGCAAAGCACTGAACATTATCAAATAGAACAACAGAGTAATGGTAATGTAGGACAGGACTTATTTCTTTATATAGTGTCCTATAGTTATGTTAGTCATGAATAAATAACGTTTAAACATGAATAAATTATTAATTCTTGACAAAAGGCAGAGCAGAACCTGATTTTCGATGTGCAGCAGAAGATAACGGAGTTTCACGGATTAGTGAAGAGGCTTTTAATAAAAGAGCTAGAGCAGTGAAAATTCCCACTATTTCCACCATCAGGAAAATAATTGATCAGAATTAGCTTTAATTCAGAATCAGAATTAGCTTTATTGCCAGGTATGTTTACACATACAATTTGTTTTAGTGACAGAAGCTCTACAGTGCAACAGAATGACACTGAAAAGACAAGACACAGACTGGTGTTGAGGGAGAAGAGCTGTGGGGAGAGAACATAACCTTGAGGTGTGCTGGTCATACAGTGTCAATGAACAGGATCCTTACATAAGTCCCTGGTCTGTCTAGATGTTGCAGAATGTAAATCAGTCCAATATTGACTGCATCATCCACAGACCTGTTTGCTCTGTAAGCAAACTGCGGGGGCCAGGGGCCAGTGAAGTGCTTCAGATAAGCCAACATCAGTCTTTCAAATAATAATACATTATAATTATACAATACAATACATAATACACAGCTTTTTCCTTTTAAACAAATTTAAAGTGAAACAACACAAAACACTGCAAATTCTCCACATTGGCTCAGCGTAAATACAAGGCACAAACACATACTGACCAATCACTTGCGGTGTGAAGCAAAAAAAGTGAGAGCGAGAGAGAGAAAGAGAGAGAGAGAGAGAGAAAGAAAAACACTGCTCCCATCTTTCACTTCAAAGAGCGCAACGACCCATCACTAGTACGTGAATGTAAATGATCTGCAAAGATGTAAATCCGAAAGTGAATAAAGTTATTATATCCCAAAATAAAGAATGAACTCAATACAATTTTAGAATCAATGAATCGGAAAATGAGGTTATATTAAACACATTTAAAAAAAACAAAAGCCTTACAAATGGCATAATAGGGGTACTTTAACACCATAGGTCCATAGGTCAAGATCCAAATTAATTAATGCTTTCATGTTTTTATTTTCTTTTTCTGGTTAAGTTTGTGATTCTTGCACTGAAAATGAGGCTTGTCGGGTAAGAAGTGGTGTCCATGGCTGTGTTTGCTTGAATGGACATAGACCAAATCCAGAAACCTTTGGTAAGTGTTCTTGCAATTGTTGTGCATCATAATATACACTCATCTAAAAAAGCTGCATTTAAACTTTCATAGTCTACACCAGTGCTCTTTTGTCATTCTTACAAAACCTGGGAATCCATTAAAGGAACAGTTCGCCCAAAAATGAAAATTATATATGATGTATTTTACTCAACCCCAAGCCAACCTAGGTGTATAAGACTTTCCTCTTTCAAACAAACAAAGTCAGATATTTTTTTTCTCTCTTTTGTTTTCTATCCAAGCGCTCTATCCCCCACATCATTACAGTTTTTCTCATTTGCTTAAACACAAAAATGCCCACTTTGACATCACCTTTTCAAAACAGTTAACACACAGGATAAAACTGAAGCTCAATGGCCAAAATGACTAATTTTGTTAGCAAAATGCTCTAACACTCACAAAACATTAAAAGCATGCAACATAAGCAAATATTTCCATCAAACACCACAACTTGTGTACGTTAATTTATTCTTTCAATCAATCATTACACGATGGATAACAAAATACAACAATCAATATGCAATATATTACAAACTTAAATGGATACTGAAAAAACTTATGGGTGGAAATACAAAAAAAAAAGTATATATATTTGATCTTTCACATTTATTCATTTTTTTCTTGCCCATAATGCCACAGGTTCTCATCAAGATCGCATTGAATGTTTTCCCTTGCAATGCACCGAGGGAAATACCTCCTTGCATGCTGTATCCATCCCTGGCAGTCCTCTGCACCTATTGCCAGTCCAGCCTCTCTAAAGGACAATCATTGTTGATGACATGGTCAATAATTGCTGCCTGAATTTTATTTGAAACTTGACTGGATCTTGCTGCTCTTTCACCACGCTTACAAACTCCTCTTCCTCAGGCCCCTCTGCCATGGCCTTTTACACTTCTTCCGTGCCTATGGCATCTTCTGATCCATGCTTGCAAATAGCAATACAGGTGTGGCATCTTTTGTATAAGGATAAGGACTGATTGCTGATTGAAGAGTTGTGCAAAGTACTAATTATGCAAGTACTTTCTATCAGCTGTTACAGTAATAGATATTTTAAAGTCATGTGGCCACTTGTTTTATTATGATGGTTATTTTACAGTACAACATAGGTTTAAGTTGTTCAGATCTGTTATATTACAGTATAATGATAAATTGTTGTGACCTGTAAAGCATGCAGCCTGAGAACATCGTCACTGTATTTTTAATTTATTTTTTGGTAAGTTTTACCATGGGTGCCCAAAACCTACTTGCTTTTGCCAGGAGGTTCAGACTTGGCCACAGTTTGGACCTTCAAGCAAAATTATATCACAGAAATGGTTTCTAGGAATATAAAATTAAGCTTTTTATGAAGGCCACCCATTCTGGGGATTTGAATCTTAAATGAAACTGGAATATTTTGTACCTTCAGTAGTTAACTCCCGAAAACTTTGTTCTTGAGGACTAACTTCGGGTAGAGCAATTCCAGAGCTTCATGTCTGACAGTAGCGATGGTGTTTCCTGGATATCTGTATTTTGTGTATGTCTAACATAGTGCTTTGTTTTCAGGATGTAGGGCTGAACTTTAGACTCAGCAGACCGCAAAGTTTTCTTCTAAAGCTTTTTAGGTTTTTTCAATTAGCTTTTAACAAACTCCAGGCGTTACTTAATATTGGCCGTTCTTTGAAGTGGTTTTCATTTAGCCGTTCTCTGAAAGAGGCAGAACATGCTGCAGAGTGTAGAACATTTTGTTTTCCATTTTAGCCAAATAGTTTAAGTTGAGAGATCTTATCAATGCAATCAAGATTTTTCACACAAGTATGTGTTCATTTAACAACGATAATAATGCATTAATGTGTTTTTGTGATCTCCATAAGATAAAAAAATCACTGTATATGGCTATATATTATATATAGTGATTGTTATTGTTATTTTTTTTAATTAAAGAAATAATTTGCTACGTGTATTATGTAAATTGTTGAATAAAGAATGCTCATAATTCTTAACTTACAACAAATATAACTGTCAATAATAATATAATAAATAAATAGCCTATATTCTGTTTCACACTGAACAAATAGAACTTTAGAAGTGATAAAAGTTATGTGCACTTTGAGTATATTATAGTGCTGCAGGTCAGAAATAGTCTCATTGTGAGATCTTACAGTTGGTGCTATGTTTTTGCACAATACAAAAAAGCTGTGCCTGATTTGTAGTTGCATGGTGACGTTGTTAACCAGGATAAACCATAAACGCTTTGGCAACTGGAACTATTTAGGCGGTGAGTAGTTAGCAAAAAAATGACCTAGCTGCGCAAGTATACACTTGTATGCGCAAGTATACACTTCAGATTCTTATTTTGCTTGTCTGAAATATAAACGTGATTGTTGGATAACACCTTGACCGTTTGCTGAGCAAGGTCTGATTTTGTTTGTTTTGAGGTTATTGGGGTGACTGAATCCTTTTAGACTATACCAATCCTCTGACAGATCAGAATTATCATTGTTTATTCATTTCCATTATTCAACGTTCCTGAACTTCTACAGTACACACATAAACAATTACTTTCAGGTATATAGTTTGTTTGTGATGTTCACATTTGAAACCTTTTCATTTTTGGATTGATTTTCTATGATTTTTGTCTCGGAAGGGAGTTACTGAAGCGGTACTGACTGTGTACTTTAGTCTTAGTGATGCTTGACCATGTATGTATGAAGTGTGTGTGAAGATGGTCCCTCTTGATAGCTCCCGGGTGGAATGTGCGAGCAGACGCTGTCATCGCCCGTTGCTGTGGCACCTCCTCATGGCAGTGTTTTCCTTAGCGATAGCATTATTTTGACTAGTCCAGAGTTTCTGAGATGGATGAAGGAATGGCAGGAGAGACATATGAAGAGATGGAGGGAGACACTGTTTTCCTTTCTGTGAACGTGTGGTAGGAGGTGGGCCTGATGACAGATAGAGCAAACAGAGTGTTCTGAGAGAAAGTGAACAATAAGAATTTAAGTCTGAAAAAAAGTGAATAAGAATACTATATGCTATTTAAAGGGAGAGCTCCTTCAAAACTGAAAACTCTGTCATCATGTACTGACCCTGTTGTTTTTTCTAAACCAGTATGAGCTTCTTTTGATCTGTTTTGCATAAAAGAAGATATATAGAAGATAATGAAATTGATGGGAAATATTGACTTCCATAGTATGGAAAAAGTAGAAATCATTGCTTGCTGTCAGCTGTTCAGTACTGTACTCAGCTGTACTCACGTTCTTCAAAATCTCTTATTTTTCTTGGTTTTCTTTTTGAACTTAAATTCCTTTATTTTATAGTATGTATTAAAGCATTTCATGCTGTCTTGATATTTACAAATGTTTATTGTTGTGGGTGTTGTAAGATAAAAACAAGCACAACACATATCCTGTGTTTACAAATTCTGAACTTATAAAAATATAAGGAAATATACATGAATAATAATGATTTAATTATGTGCATCATGAAACTCTTCAGTGTCATATCCTTCTTACACCATTTGTGTTGAAAACAGTTGATTAATATTTTTCCGGATAAAATGATACTTTTCAGGATTAGAAAGCACGTTCAAAAGAACAGCATTTATTGATAGTGGAAGCCATTTGGAACAATTTCCTCCTGGATGCCTCAAGTTTTTTTTTTTTTAATGTGTATGTGTGTATGGAGCCCTGTCTTTGCCCCACAACAATAAAATGTAACTATTAAGCTCAATTTTTCTAAATAAACGGATCTGGCTCACATCATTCACATGACTGCCATTAACCAATGCTCGCTAGTGAGGGCACAGTGTGCTCGTGTCCAGCCCCTACGGACTTCTGCACCCGGTGCATCATGGGTATTTCTTTAGCGTTTACTTATATTTCTGTCATTTAAGCAAGAGAGTTGCATTTTTGTATTAGTGATGTTATGTGTGTTTATGTTCAATTAGATTGGGGGGGTTTGGTTCATTTGCAGCCCTTTTATATAAAAGTGTAGAGTTACCGTCATGGAGACCGTCATGTAGGGGAGTTACTTGTTGCTATTGCCGTAAGGTAAGTGTTTCTCAGTGTTACATATTAGATTGGATTTGAAGTTGAGTTGCTATTATTTAGCCTACTACTTGTCTTCCTGTTATAACTTTGAGCACCCGCTTTGTTAAATGTCTCTGCATGGCCCTGTGCAGTACAAATTAATATTGTTAATTCATGTTTTACCTGTCTAGGCCTTAAACTTGGGTCAAAAATGCTCTTTGATTTAATTTTTAAAATCCTGTGTTTTAATGATGAATAAAGGTCTTATTTGTTTGGAACAATATTGGAGTAATTAATGACAAAACATTTTTTTTGGATGATCAAACCCTAGTATGTTTGAATTGAAATATGGGCACAGTGACCATAAAAACATAATTCTTGTATAAACAAATTTAAGAATTTCACAAAGATATTTCTGCGTTAAAAAATATTTTAGATGTTGCTAGGCTTATTTCTGGAGGGTCTTAAAACATTCAGAAGCTGGCCTGACAAAGAAACGTTTTGTCATACTGCAGGAATATTTGGAATGAGCATAATATATGGTGTCTTCTTCATCTAAACTTTTAAAATAAAGGTTCTTTACTTGCGTCAATTGTTCATCTAAGGACACTTTCTTTTTCAGACAACGTACTGCAATGTTATAGCTCTCAGTCGTCTCTGTAGAGTTATGAGCCAGTTTTTAAAAAGCAGCATTATATACGAGAACAAGGCTGTGATCAGTGTTTTCAGAAATAGTAAATGACCATAATCCACAAATAAGTTTTAATCTTAGTACTAAACCCTTTTAAAGGAGAGAAAAAAATATATGGACCAGTCTTGACTGCTGTTATGTCATTTTTCTGACCTGAGGAAAGTCTGTCAGGTTACTCCTTCATGTAAATACATGTTCCTTACAGAGCAACCCACCGCTCACGCCCTGACCTTTAACCTTTGACCTCAGAGCTCACCATGTGGTGTCAGCACTGTCTCGCTGTTTCTTCACTTGAACATACTGCGTTGAGCACCCACCCACACAAACAGACGCACGCTCTCCTAAAGAGCCATGTTTCATGTTTTTAACATGTTTGTTTGTGAGCATTCAGTTTTAAAATATTGCTGACACTGCCTTTTTTTAAACCAGCTCGAGGAACTGAAGTGTGTTAAGTTTCTCTGATGTGTTCTGTACGTGTGTATTTTAAGCATCCCTCTCCTCTCTAGATTAAATTAGCTACTCTAGCCGTGCTGGGTCTGGGTAGTTAAACTCTAAGTTTGGTTGAGGGCATCTAAAAACTGCCTGATTGTAAATATCTTCCACCACAGTGCTCAGATCTGCTATAATGACACGATGTATGTGGTAACAATGCAGCACATGCCTCACAATCTGTCATTATGCTTTATAAAGGACCCAAACATGTGGCTCTTTATGGACAAACCTCAGAGTCAATCAAACATCCCATTCTGTTGGCACTGGACATAGACAAACACATGTATGTTTAAATACTTGAGCATACACAAGAATTACACAAGAAGCGAAATTGCATAAAATATAGTTTTTTTTATATATATTATAGATATACCTTGAATGAAGTTTATTTTTATTTCTTTCCCTTTCTGTATTGTACTGGCATTTCAAAAAGGTAGTTAATTCCTCTTCCTTTTCCTTAATTTCCCTACAATTTGTTGCTTTAGTAATTTGTCATGTACTCAACAAAACCTCCAAAGGGCTCTGGGTTATAATCTTAGGAGTGTTGTGAACAAAAATCCTGGGTCGTTAGATATTACCAGGTTCCTAGAGAACTGTGAAAGAGTGGGAGAGCGAATGAGGCATTGCGATAAGAAGGGGCAAAGGGGCAAGGCGAATGAGAGAGTGGGCTGTGTGATTTGTGGCTAGTAATAAAGCTGGTGTATGTGGTCTGTTGTTTTAGTGTGATAGAGCAGGGCTGGTCAAACTCCCACTACAGGAATGCACAACTCACTTTATCTTTAATGCATTGAATCACACTTGCGTGTACAATGCAGATGTTTCTTTGAAAAAGAGAGGAAGAGCAACAGGTAACGTGGGAACTGTTGCATCAGGTGTAAATTAAATTTGGGTCATGTATAGGCTGATACACACACTGACAGAGGTCACACACAGGCCACACACGACGCGCAAGCTCCTTGTTAACACGTCTGTCTGCGGAGATGTGGTGTCAAAGGCACACAAATAAACTAAAAAAAGTGCAAAAGCTGTCACTGTAAGAACTTAAATGTACAATTTAGGTACTAATATGCGTGTTTTGGATAGGTACTAATGTGCATCTTTAATTTATTAATATGCAAAGATACAGTATATTTAAAAAGTTTTATTTGACAGCATAAATCATTTTTAATCATTATTATTCAGTAAAATATATAAATATTCTTAATACATTTTCAAAAGAAACCAAATTCTGATGTTTTTCATATACTATATGTAGATTTTTTTCCCCACTGTTAAATAGATTTCTCCTTTGGTTTTCAGCTAAATCTAACAGAATAAATGAGGTTTATATTAAAAACACAAGAAAAACACAAAAACACTTTGAGACCTATTTGGCAGTCTTTGTTTCAGTTTATAGTCATTTATTTGCAAAGAAATTATGTAATGAAATATTTAAAATGTCATTGATGTGAATCATTGATTTTTTCCCACTAATTTCCCAAGTTTGAATCCCTTTCTTTGTCCAAATACAGTAACAGTCAAATAAAACTACGCAAGAAGTGAATTTTTAAATATTAAGACATTAGTTTAGGAGAATATTTTTTTATTCGTTTATCATATCATACTTGACAGTTTTTCCCATTATTTAAAAAGTGTCTTGTTGCAATGATTTGTACTGGAAAACAAGACAAAGATACTGATTAAGAGACTGCAGTGAAATAAATGTGACTCCGATTTGAGAGCGTTTATAGCTGTGTATGTGTATGTATGTTGTTCCTGAGGTGAAATGGTCTAAGAAGTATGTATTTTGTGTGTGTGTAAGATGTGTGATGAAGCAGTCTCTTGTGGAGACTTGCGTTGTGGATCATTGAGTGTGTGATGGAAGGTGTTCATGAGGAATTTACATTAGCACCGAGAGAAAATAAACTTAGCACATAGTATACACACACATTCACACACACACACAATAAAGCAAAAAGAGAGAGAAAATCAGAAATGGAGAGCCAGGAAAGGAAAAAGAGAGCGAAAAAGAAAAAAGAGGGGGTATTATTTAAAAAAATAAAAGTAAAATTATGGGTGAAAAGGTTGAGGTATTAGCTATGTGCTCAGTGACAGTTTTTCTACAAGCTTAACAATGTATTTCACAGATTAGATGTTATGAAGTGTTCAATGCAATTGAATGTTTTCTTTGTACCCTGTCAATGCATTTTCCTTTTGAAGCTGACAGAGACCACAAAGACCTACTGAAACATGGACGTCTGTATATTTATGGAAATGCAATGGAAAAATAACTTTGATGCAAATGTGCATGCATTTATATGTGTGACTGTGCATAGGTGTGTGTGTGTATGTGGTTGTTAATCCAAAGTTTTGTGGTGGAGTCTGTAATAGTGTGTCCCTGTATAAACAGCTTCAGTGCTAACTCTCTACCATATTTCCACTCCACTTGCACCAGCAGGTCTCAACCTTTAAGACACATGTTCCATTTTATTTCAATTAGACTCTCAGAATTCCCCCAAAGTATTCCCTCCAGTTCTCCTAATGCAGTCCAGCTCCTCTAGGCATCACTAGTTGCCCATGGCAATGGGATATTGGCCGTTGCCCCCAGTGATGGGTTATTGGGCGTTGCAGAGCTCCATGCTACATTTGCGATGCTTGGAGCCAGCGAAAGGGGAAGGAGGTCGTCATGGGAACCAAGCACGCTCAGCCAGACCAGACTGCTGACTGCTGTCTATGACCCAGTTGATTTATACACCGTAGGCATGCAGCTGTTTGCTAATGTGAGCAGCTACCACCTCTGGCACAAACATAAACGCATCAAGCTGTTCCCACTCTTTTTGTAGGCCCGTTCTTGAATTTTCAACACCTAACATGTTTGGCAGACCCGTAATGGGATTTTGATGAGATACTGTGGTTGTTGTTGAGTTCAGCTACTGCGCTTGAACATATACGGTTTATTCGGGCAAATGCTCAAACACTAAGGTCCAACGTTAACATCTAAGTGTCAGCTGTGGAAATGTTGTTTGTGTTTGATAAATTAACAGGAAAGTTTGAGGTTTGACCAATTCTATGTGACTCTAATATTTTTGTTTCCAGTGGAACATTTGAGGCTGTTGACTTTACTAGTGTACTGCTGATGTGGAATACAGAGTTAGAAAAAGTGAAGTCCACTGCTTCTACATTCTGTGATATGTTTCAGGGGTCAGTAGGCTTATGAGGGTATGTACACTTGGTTATTGTATTTTGATCGATTGCTATCAGATTAAATATCAATTAGCTCATTTCAACCAACTTCAATGGCTGGTAGCCACTGACTTCCGTAATATTTTTTATATAGCCTACTGTGGAAGTCAATAGGTACATCCCAAATTGTGTACTATTCTATGACGTTTTGGGGTATAAATGGTGCTCACACTGAAAATTTGCAAAAGGACCCAGATGATGCACTTAAATGAATAATAAAAAAGCTTTAATTACATAATTAGCTTTAATTGATCTGTTGCAGAAAGGCTCGCAATTTTAGTATACGCTCCCATGTGTCGTATTTTTTTTGTATTTGTACAAAAGACCTTATGCCGTATTAGCTGGAGGACAGGTTCTTAGCTAAAAACAACCAGTCTAACTTTGCAGCTTCTGATAAATATCTGTGCTTTGCAGATATATAACCATCCGCTATTCTAAAGTTTTACCGATTTCTTTATGTATTATTATTTTATTTAGCTTTTATACTTTTAAAGTCTAGATATCATTAAGATACTATGTATAGAATTAAAAGAACCTTGATTAATTCTTATTGATTGATTGCAGTGAACTTTAAATCAGTTCCCTGATTGAGTTTCACTTTATTTTGATGGTCCCTTTCTGTTGACTATAAGTAATGTTGCACCTATATGTACTAAGTCTCATTAGAGTGTTAGCAGAGTATTAGTGGACTGTTAGGGTTGGGGTTAGAATAAGTTCACGTGTATTTGCAGAGTTACCTATAAAGTAAGTAGATTGTCTGTTGGGAGACTATCACAAAATGTTGATAGTGTCAAGAGAATGTTTAAAAGTGTCCACCAAAATAAAGAGTTACCACAGATTGCACTGAATGATTTAATTGAACTAATCTAAATGCATTTCTTTTCAAGTCAAAACAATAATTCAGTGATCTAGTTGGAGACTGCTGAATTGGTTATGTCTGTCTCAAAATACACCATAAACCAGGAAGCAATCAAATACTCAGTGCTGTGAGATAGATTTGACAGATAGTGAGAAAAGCTCTGTGATTTTATTAATTCATTTCATGCAGAAATTAGCATTATAGAATTCATATTCAGGAGGTACATGAGGTTTTGTTAAATAAATATGCTTTAAAAATGTCATAAATGTGGATGCACGTCCATATTTGTGGATCAGCATCTATATGGTGTATAACTGTAAATAAGTAATAAAGTAACACAAAGTTATTGCTTTACTTTAAACCAATAGGAGAAAGCATTTTAAACTACTCTTTTAGCAAATTTCAATTAAACCTAAAATTACTAAAAAGTTTAAACAAATGTAAATATTCTGTCAAATTTGACTGTGAGCTGGACTTGCAGCTTGCCAGTCTTGAATTAGAAGCCCTGGTGTATTGATTTCCCATCCCGCAGTGTCTGATGTCACAGTCATGGCAGTGAACTCTGAGTCTCTCATCTACCAGCATGACCACTAACAGTAATGGTGAGGACATGCATTCCAGCTGCACCAGAGGGACCAACTTTATGGAAGTTCTATGAGTCGACTCGTTCCACCTGGCGCAGTGAGGAGGCCCACTTTATCATGGTTGGTTAATGCCATCAGAGCCATTTATCATGCTGTTCCTACACAGCAGAAGCCTGTAGGAAGCTGTCAATCAACCTGTTCAGACACATTCAGGGTGACAAATGCAGACAAACACAAACACACATAGCAGCTTTAAAGTTTCAATACATACAATTTTAGTTTTAGTGTTTTGCTTTTGAGTCAGTCATTGAATAAAAATAAAAAATAAAAAACTTCTAATAAATAAAAAAAGGGAACTTTAAAATTGTTTTTTAAAAAAGTGCAAAAAAGTGTTACAGTGTGAAAATGGACACTACACATGTTAAAAAACAAATAAATAATATATGCAACACTTTAGTTTTTTTATTTTATAAATATATTTTTGTTGTCCATGCATGACAGGCCATTTAGATTTTATATAAAAACCAGGTATTATTTCAGTTAGTTTTAATAATATTTAAAATTACAATTACTCTTCAAAAAAATATTTTTTCAAAGCTGTGAATAAAATTGATTATTTAAGTACATTTTATAAAAAGTGTTATTTTAGTCTACAGAATTTCATATTTAAAATATAATCATTCGTAAAATTTAAACAGACTACAAAACGGTTGTAAGAACTTTTTTTGTTAACATTCTCAGATGAAATGTTTTTTTCTGATGCTGATAAACTTCCTCAGTAAATGTACGGGATCTTGTTGTAGCCCCTCCCCATATCCAATGAGTCATCCAATCAGAGCACAGATTGTCTTCTGATTGTCATGCCCTGCTGCTCACATCAGTAAGTGTAGAAATGCTGGAAGACAACAGAAGGAGACATGGATAAGGGTGAGAAGTGAGTGTGTGTGTGTGTGTAAATGAGGGTTTTAGGGGTGAGAATGAGATATATCTTCTGATTAGGATTGAATGGAGGCGCCACTGTTTGTCATTCCGGATCCCTGCAGTTCAAAGCCGGGATAAGGGGTGTTGACAAGCATGAGAAGGATGTGTTTGTCTGTGCAAGTGCCTGCGTGCGTCTGTTTGTATGCGTTGGTTTCATGCGTTCTGACTTTGTTACTTTGAAATTAAAAGCGAGTTTAACAATAAACACACACCTTTCGCTTGGTCCCCATCTCCCTTTCACTCACACATGGTTTTGTGCTGTCTTTTTAATAGTTTCTCAACATCTGTCTGATTCTCCAGGTGCCGGTAATGATCAAACCAGTAAAACCTTCCAGTAAAACCACTAACCTGCTCTCTACAACCTTAGTCTGCTCCCACTGGCCTTTAACATTTACACAAATCATCTGTCAGTTCAGAACACACCCGATTCAATAACCTGCTCACCCAGACACAAGACACCAGTCCAGAGCAGATGAAGGAGTACTGTAGCACATCTGAAAACTGCCATTGCAATAAAGCTCTTGATCGGTGAAATACAGCTAGAATATGAAGTAGAGAAAATAGTAACGTTGTCCGTCTAATTAATTATGCTGTTTAATAATTTGTTGTTATAAATAGTGTTTTATTAATTTATCAGATTATTATTATTATTATTATTATTATTATGTGATTAATCACATTCAAAATAAATTTTTACTTATGTAGTATAATTATGTAGTACATGTGTGTGTATATATATATAAAGGAAAAATATACATATATAGAAAATATTTATAATTACATATAATGTAAAGTATATATATATATATATGTTGTTAAAATATACATGTGTGAGTGTATTAGTTATAATAGTTTTATACATAATAAATATACACAGTGTTCATACATAAATATTATGTAAACAAACTTTTATTTTTAATAAAAAAAACATATTTGATGAATTTTGAACATTAACATTTTCTTGTTACTGTAAAAGTGGTTTGAAACATTTAATTTTTAAGTAATTATGTGAAATATTTATATTTATATTGCACACACACACACACAAATAAATCAATAAATTTTCTGATTGATTTATATACTTTATTTATATTAGAATATTTATAGTTTTTATACAAATATTAGAATATTGATTGATTGATTGATTTACTTTTAATTAATTAAATATTTAGTCACACTTTTAATTAATAAAAGCAAACTCTGGTTTGTGGTCACAAACTTCAGTATCTTCACTTTATCACGGTTTAGACATAGACTGATGTAAAAATATTAT
>JAUCMT010000054.1:7943256-7973681 GCA_032357475.1 Enteromius thamalakanensis | reverse complement strand
TCCATCTGTATTTTAAGTCATAGTATTGCAATTTATTCTCACAACTGCCTCAGAAGTGTAATATAATAATAGCATCACTTTCATACCTTTGTGTACGTTTGTTGTTTATGAGCGAGTGATGGAAGGTGCTAGAGTGTGATGAGAGCTGACTGGAGCGTCACTGTGAGAGGGTTAAGCTGACCTTAGCTATGATTTGCATTTCAGTGTGATTTATCCAAGCTACAGATCGTTTAGACGCCTGGCAAGATACAGAGAAGACGTTTATAGAAGAGATCAGTTTCTCAGAGACACACACATACTGTACATACACAGAGTTTAACGGTGAACGGGGGAGGAGAAGGAGGAAGCCTTTCGTAATAGTTTTTCATGGTTATATTAGAGGAAAATATGCCATAGATCAACATTCATCATGGAAAGATATAAGGCTCTGAAAACAGGGTTGAACTGTAGCCATTAATCAGATGGATGGTGGGATTTGATGACAAAGATTAAATGAGTGTAAGAGACACCAGTCAGCTTCAGATTACTGCAACTGTCATCAAATACCCCCTGGGCCATTAACGGGTCACACAGACCCCCTCGCCCCCCCACATACACCAGCATAGCTCGACCCTGCACACCACAGGTGCTCTTCCTGGAACACCCATGAACGTCAGCGGACATACACACGCCATCCACTTGTCATCTCACACTTGCAGGAAATTCTTCTCTGATTTTTTTTTCATGTGTGAAATGTCCAGCACACAGAAGGGCATTTCCATGCTATCTCTCACAAGGAACAGGTCAAAGCAGAAATAAATCTTTAAATGATACATTTACAAAATTAGGATTTTAATTAATTTGTTAGGCTTATTGTGCAATGATTTTAAATATGCCACACACATTAAATAACTAAATAGCAAAAATTATAATCATAAACAATATTAAAGGTGCTCTATGAGATGTTGAAGGACTTTCGCTCGATTTAATTTTTATCTCAAACCTTAACACCCCTTGATCGTCTTGCTGTCTAACCTCTGATTACAAAACTCGGTCTCGAAAGACAACACAGAGGCTGCAATACCAAAACAAAAACTATGTGCACAGGATGTGCTCAAAGCAATAACAAACTAAGGCCAACCAATCGGCAAGAAGAGGTGGGGGTTAATGCGCGTGCAAACAAAAGACAGAGTTGATTGTACAGCGTGAATCTGAGAGTGGGTTAGCTGAATACTGTATATTATTTTTGGAAAATGGCTGAGGCTCGGAGGAATATAAGGTGGGAAGAAGAGAAATTGAGAAGAAACAAAACAAGACCCGGATTTACATTGGGGATAAAGTTAAATGCTATTTATTAATGATGATGGGATGTTGATTTTTTTTTTTGACTGTCATTGACTGACATCATGGGGTCCTGCCTGGGAGACAAATCAACTCTGACTTTTAACCTCTGTTGAATACAGTTCGAACTATTCCACTAGCTAGAACCATGGGGCAGCGGAGGAACCAAATGAGATCCTACGGAACAAATGGCCGAAAGCTATTGGGTCCAGAGGAATGGCGCTGAAACCAGGTCTGGGTCTCAGGAAAATGTGAGAGTAGGCCGGACCAAATTCAAGGCACGATTCACTGACAGAAAATCCATGCAGGTGAGCGTGACCAGGAGTGAGGTTTTTAAAGTGTCTAACGGCTCAAAGGGAGCTTCCTGTAGTCCCATAAGGACAACGTAGAGGTCCCAAGAAGAGACTATATGCGGTCTGGCTGGGTTCAGCCTTCTCGTACCTCTAAGAAACCTGATGGCCAGGTGGTGTCTCCCTAGAGAAAACCGTTCTACCGCATCATGGTTTGCTGCGATTGCAGCAACGTAAACTTTTAAAGTGGAAGGGGACACCCTCTGTTTCAACTTCTCCTGAAGGAAGGAAAACACCATTCCGATGGGCATCTTTGTGGATCCACACGACAACAGGAGCACCAGTCAGTGAACAGACCCCACTTCAGTCTAGCCTGAGTGATGGTATCTACCACTGCCTGGGAAAAGCCAGAGAGGTCTACCAAGTCCCGTCCAGAAGCCAGACGAATAGGTTCAAGAGATCAGGACATGCGCATCTCTGGACTCGACTGTGAAGCCAATGCTGAAGCTTTCACATATCTAACAGGTGTGAGTGGCATGACTGTGGCTGCGGCTGCCATATGCCCCAGGAACCTCTAAAACAGTTTTAGAGGGAGGTCCCAAGCCAATTCAACATTAACCGTGACCATTCGTGTGTGAGATGAGACGTCATGTTCACCGAGTCTAGTTCAATGCTGAGAAAAGGGATTTCTTTTCCCGGTTGACCCAAAGCCCCAATCGGAGATGCTGAAGCACTGTGCCCCTGTGCTCGCACAACAGATCCCTTGAGTGAGCTAGTATTAGCCAGTTGTCAGTTGGGTTGAGAATACAGATACTCACCCACAGGGGGGTCAGGGCACCTTCTGCTACCTTGGTAAAGGCACGGGGAGACAGAGCCAGCCCAAAGAGGAGTACCTTGCATTGATACGCCTGACCGTCGAAAGAAAACTGAAGGATCTGTGTCGAGGTAAGATCGAGACATGAAAGTACGTGTCCTTGAGGGCAATGGCTGCAAACCAATTCTGATGATGAATGCAAGAGAGGATGCGTTTTGGAATCAACATCCTGAACGGAAGTTGATATAGGGAAGCCATAACCCACCGTTCTTCTTGGATACAATAAAATATGGGCTGTAGAAGCCAAAATTTATCTAAGCTGGAGGGACTGGTGCAGTTGCGTCCTTTGCCAGCAGGATTGCGATCTCTGCATGCAGGATGCTGTTCTATGAATGAACAGAGGTGAAAAGAAAGCCTGTCAACCTGAGTGGGCGCCTGGTGAATTGAATCACGTAGCCTGAGTCAGAGATCAACCAACAAGATGGGCTGGGAAGCGCTACCCAGACCTCCAGCCTGTGTTTAAGCAGGATTAGCGGAGTGGTTGATGATGCACCCATGGTGGGACAGCCGGGGGAGAGAGACAGCTCGGTCCCGGAAGCGGAATGTCCAAGAGGCAAGACCAGCCGCTTTGAGCAGCACACACCAGCTCTCCCCCCTCCCACAGTGGCGATGAACCATGAATCTGAAAGTGAGGAAGCAGGGCATCGCTCACAATCTGAACAGGTTAGGGTCCCCCAAAGAACAATTCTTTGTGGTCTTCCGGGAAGACTAAGCGGTGACCGGGTTTGTTCCACCATCACCTGACCGAGGGCCTGCAGGCAATGTCAGAGTCGATTGTTCTCCCAGGCAGGACCCCATGACGTCAGTCAATGACATAACGTCATAGTGACTGACTGAAAGGGAACTTGTTTTCTACCAATTGACAGGTTTGTTTACACTTGGGTGTCCTTGTTACAGTGTAATTATACATTTAAGTACTAGTCTGTATTAAAAATAAACTATATGTTTAGTATTAGGCATATAATCATGCATATTTTATTATTATTATAATTGTAAGTACATGTAAGGTGTTAAAGCGTAAGGACACCTTCAAATCACGTTTTTAGCGTAGCATTTTTACAGGTTTTTAATGTTGAACTTAAATAACCCCAACCCTAAATATTCTGAAGATTGGGTGTGTACTTACCACTTAGCAGAAAACCTTTTTATGATGTGTCACGAGTGCTTGACCACATTATAGAGCAAAAGACGTGGCTTTCAAAAATATCATCTAGTGTCCAGAGATGGTATTAGTCATATTCAATGCAGAACACAAGGCTCCTCAATAAAGTGAACCATAAGCATGCTATTAGTGGGTATTGAAGTTGAATGTCATAAGTTTGGTAATGTACCAGGAGACACACAGATGAATATATGTAACAGTGCACGGTTATGTGATGTGGCCTGAGTTGCTTGCTTTCTTCCCAAACCATAATGGACGTATGAGGAGCTGTTAAACAAGGATGAATTATTCATGATTTGTGTGAATGGTCGAACGTAATGTTCTGCCCTTTCTAGGTTGTTTTTGGGTCTTAATGACTTAAGCTCTGACGTCATTTTCAGTAACTCTCTGTACATGTAGCATGTTGAAGAGATGTAAATGTGCAAAAGATAGATTGCACAATCAATTTAAATCCACTAGACATGCATAATTAACGTCTGTGAGACAAACTCAGGAGTGTGAAAATATAACAGTGTTGGCCGTGTAGAGAGACGATAGTGCCAAGCACTGAGGGACCGAAAGATGATCCCGTATGCCAACACACTGACAGGAAAAGAGAGGCCTGGCAGAACAGTGGTGACCAGTACACAAGGCATGTTAGCCAGTCAATCTAAAAAGCACCTGTAGTTGAATTGACTTACACTTTATTGCTGGATATGAAAATCATTATGAACAAAAATAAACAAGCTTTTGTCACTTTATTTTTAATTACTGATTTGAATTATTAACCCCATTTAGGTTAATTGATAATGGTTATTGCAATTATTACAAAATGTTATTATCTATGTGTATCTATATGTGTGTGTATATGTAAACAATTCTCTGTGTGTATATATAAATATATATATATATATATATATATATAAAAGTTTGTCTATGAATGAATGTATTTAAGTTTATTTTAAGCTTGTTTTAAGCACATACACTGCGCTTTAGTGGCCTCAGAGTGTTGATGTCCTCAGATTTACTGATAATGAGCCAGTAATGTGAGGTGTGTGAGTGTGTGCATAAGGATATGGGTGTATGTAAGCTTTGCCAAGCATAGGGGGTTGCTGTCACCTGTTAGTAAGATACAGCAAGCCAACCATTCCTCTGTTCTAAAATAAAAAGCACCCAACAACCTTCTCTCTCTGCATATGCTGTTTGTCCATCACCTTCAGTCCATAACAGGTGTCTCACTGGTTCCGGTTCTCAAGACTGACCCAGTCCGACACGCAACAGCATGTATTACAATATCAGATCGCTAGTACCAATTTTTAGTTTAAAAATATTAGCCAGAATTGATACACTACCTGTTTTAATTCCCCATAATTCCTTTTTATATTTATAGTATATTAGGTGTTGTTAGTTAGTAGTGTTCAAAACCTCTTTAAGATATGCACATACATTCAAAACGGAAACCTAACACTATTACAAGTACTTCAAGAGGGTGTGTGTGATGTCACACTTGTTTACCATTATGCAGGAACAAAAATGTTGAGACGTATGATCTCACAGTGAAAAAAGTGAAAACTTTGTGTGCATGAATGCATTTTGTTTGTGTGTATGTGTGTGTGTATTTCTCCTGGAGCCCCTGGTGGTATTTTTCATTTGATAGGCATTCAGAGCCTTTGCCTGACCCCAAGAGAAGCATCTGATGCTGAAACACACAGGCACACACTCCATGATTATCCTTTAGCATATGGATATATTTTTATTTGGCTCAAAGGTTTTCAAATTCTCAGGCCAACAAGAGTCAAACATGGAGGAAGTGTCTATTGTGGCCACTCTGGCAAAAAAAAAAAGCCTGAATATTAAAAAGCAAGTATTTAAAATTGCTGTAAGTGCAAGTGAAATCTTTACACAGTATCAATAATATTCATATTCTCCATATTTGTGAAAAATTACATTTAGTAAGTAAATTAGCAAAAGCTAACATGTCCGCGAAGGAAAAGCATTCTTTTCAGTCCTTGGATTGAGAGCGAGACAGCTGACCTGGAATCAGCATGCATCTCGTGGCAGGACTATAATCCTTCTGAAGAATGCCAATGGTTGTATTTATAAAGTGTGAGAATTATCATCTCAGATCAGATTTCATTCTGCCATGTCTGTTCCAAGACTCAGACAGCAGTGCTGATCCAGACCCAAACCACTTCACTTGAAGAGAATTTGTAAACACTAGGCCACGTTTCCTTTTTCCTAGTTCTGTTTCAGTTTAAAACAGATTAGATGCCATAGATGCTGATTGGCTGTGCTGAAACCCATTGCCCAGAGTGACATAGTTACCTGTTTGTGACATCGCTTCCTGTCTTTTTTCAGTCTGCTTAATTTTAAGTGCCAAACTCGGTTTTATTGTCTATAAGGCGCTGAGTCCAGCCTCACAAAAGTCATCTGTTAAACTCCTTACACTTCTACCAGCAGTTCATGGGTCTCATTGAACCTTGATGAGATCCGATGGTTGATGTCCTTTTATGTCGTGAAACTATGTCTGTGAAGTGTTTTCTGGGTTTCTCATGTAATTCTTCAGGCATTTCCATACCCTGGTGTCCAATAATGGTCTGTGCCTCTTCATCAGAATGAGTTTTAAGATATAAAGTCTATTAATAATATCCTCAATGTGATCTTCAGCTGTCATTTACACAAAACATAAATGATACCGCAGATTTCTCTTAGTTCTGTAAATTGTGATTTGTCTCCTTTGCTTTTCATCCTTTGCTTCTCTCAACTCTCGCGAGAGTGGTGAACCTCCAACAGATCATAAATTATGCTATCGACTAGTCCCAAGAACTAGATTATACTCAAAGAAGACATTCTTAGCTGAGTTTGAAGTCCAACAGAGTTTTTGGGATTGCAGGTCAAGCCATGTGGGCTGGTACCTGGGAGGTTGAGCTGGTCAGCCCCAAAGTCCGTGAGTCAAAAAGATTTTGTTGACTACTACTGAGCATGTGCAGACTGTCCACAGTGGATAGAACCTGCCTGTCCGTCAGCGTCCCGCTAGGGGAGGAGCCAAGGAATGATGTTTGTGTAGCTGCTGCCTTCTCGGGGCTGGTGGCAAGGCGGGGAGAAGTGGAGAAGTTGTAACCATACAGACCATACGGACTGTGCAGGCGGAACCCGTTATAGGATCCCTGTGTGCTCTGATTGGTAGAAAATGCATTATGGGTGTGGCTGGGCATTAGGTACTGCAGCTGGGAGGTTGTGCTTGGCATGCTGTGGATCTGGATTGGCAGGCCAGTCTGTGCACACGAGAACGCATCACCTTCGGTCCCGCTCAAATACGTGGAGCTCCGAGTAGTGGAAAACGCATCTGTGGCTGGGCTGGCCAATCGACTGTAGGAGTCTGCGGAGAGAGGAGGGGCATAGCGATGGAGTGGGTGGCTCGTTCGACTGCAGGAGGAGTAATCACACACTGGCCCTGCCCCAGAACCCAGGTGGAATGTAGGGGAAGAGCATGAAGATGAGGACAGCAGATGCGTGTGTCCTGAAGACCCGACAACACCGTGAGAGCCAGCTGCACCTGTGAGCAACCACACATTTGATTAATACAACATACATAAAACATAAAATAAAAGGTCTTATGAGTCAATTTTGTCCTGGAACTTCTGTTTTTGTAGTAGCTAATACTGAAGAGTAATAACTGTTTAAGTAGATTTACTTATTGTAGAGTTAACTAAACTTATCATATGCAATGTAATGTTCAAAACAGTTGTCCTAACAAATGTCTTTTAAAAATGACCAGTTTGTTTATAAATTTGCGTGACTTAATACATTTTTTAATGTAGAGGATATACAAACACAAGACAACGAGCACAGATTGGTCATATGCTGAAAAAGGATAAGAAAGTTTCCTAATAAAAAATGATACTTGAAGAATTGGTTCAAATTGCCATTCTGCATCCTCTTTCATGAATTGAATTTGAATGTAAAAGGCATTCTCAAATTCTTTCAGAAATAGTTCACCCAAAAAAGAAAAATCTTTCATAATTTATATAGCTTCCACAAAAAGGCAGGTTAAAGAGTTAACCATCCCTCTGAGGAACTCTTTTGAGCAAGTATTCCATAGAAACTAAATGCGTTCACTCATTTTCACATCGGTCACATGAACTGTCGACACTTAGCAACAAAAACTTTGTTGTGAGCAGTGCTTCTTACATCTTTATGATATTAAAAACAGACAATTGATCTTTGTGCTTGCAGTTTCACTAATGTGATGCACCTTAATTCATAACAATTGGATGCAATGATATATTAAAGCAGGGAAACCAACACAGTCTCACGAGTCTCAATTCGTACATATTCGTACGAGGTGCCAAATTTGTGCCAATTCGTACTAATTTGTACGACCTCACTCATACAATTTTGTACGATTTGTCAAAAATCACGTGATGGGTAGGTTTAGGGGCGGGGTTATGTTTAGGTCATTCGTACAAATTCATACGACTTAGAATAAATCGTATGAATTCGTACGAGTGAGTTCGTACGAATTAGCCACCTCGTAAAATACGTACGAATTGCTGTGAGATCAGGTTGGGGAAAGAGACACACACACACACAAATACATTCATACATACATACATATGACATGGTACCTTGTTTAGTGATTCCAGGGATGTCCTCAAATGTCAGAGTTCTCAGTGAGGGCCGCCAGAACGCATATGATTCAACCAGAGCCTCTAGTCCCATCCTACAACACACAAGCATTCTGATTAACGAAATACAAAATCAAGAGTGATTCAGTAAAGCTCTCAGTCAGCTTAGCAGAAAACTTCTGGAACTGGCTAACCCCAACCCTAACTTTCTAACGGTGTGTTCAGTCCTGCCAGCCATCTTAGTGCAAGGCCCTTTCCTTATCAGTGTGTATTTGAGCAGTAAAGCAGTGCAGGTAATGAAGAACATAAAGCGCGTATGTTGGTGTGTGCGATGGCAAGGCTATAATTATTTTCACATAGCTTTATCGGTGGGATCAGGCATAGAGTGCAGGAAGCCACAGTTAAAGCTTTACGAGGAGAGAGAAAGAAAAAGGGAGAGAGAGGGGGGTATTTTCTTGCTTTTTCTGGAAGTAATGGTGGTGTTCGGTGCGCCTTGTTAGCGTGGACGTTACCCCACCCCCTCCGCAGTACCACTCAGGCGATAATTCACACAAGATGCCTCAACTTGTTTCGGCCCCAGTTTTATCAGCCACACCACTTGAGCTATCAAGTGGCCGAGTTTGTTTAGCAAACTGCTTAACTTTTCCTGTAACACTGAGCCACGGGGCTTGGTCTAAGTGCTCCGTGAGACCTCGCAGAGGGACGGAGAAAAAGTGGATGTATGTGGTCTGGTGTGATTCAGTGGGGTGTTAAAAACGCTCTCGTTTAAAACTAATGAGCAGAGTTAAACTTCCCCACTGAGCGTGCAAGTCAGCGTCACACTAGCCTTTTTTCTTCACAGCCTCCACTTCCTGTTTACATGTTTATTATTTCTCTTGTTTTATGTGAATATGGAGCTTATTTTTATTGTGCTGTGTGTTTTCATTTCTACATTTTTTTTTTGTCTAATGGCTTTTAATGTGACTCTGTTTTTATGTTTATTTTGTCTGGGCTTTGCTGGAACCTTTAAGCTTGGCTGAAAGAAGACTTTTCCCTTTGGATACCAATTATCTGATAATCCTTTAATATGGTTTGAGAGTTCTGAAATAACTTTATACTGATGTCTGAAGAGAAGTTGAACGAAAACAACAACGTTTTGTTGCCTGAAAGAAAGCTAGAGAAAAAATAAGTCTAAAGAAGTGTCATTACAGAAAAGAGCAGAAACACTGTCTAAAAAGACTATTATTTGTTCTGTGCTAGGTGGGTTTGACTCAGCTGTGATCAATTTTTGACATCAATAAAAATGTATTTAAAGACCTCGGAAGACTTTTTCCCTCAGTTTTCCAGTGTTAGGGTTGTTACTGCAAAGATCTGTACGTATAATTTACTGGAGTTACCTGTTTCTTCCTGAGTCTCTGAATCCTTTTGCAAATGGGTTCCTGTCGATCTTCAGTCTTGTTATCTGTCCACACACAAAACACATTTTCTTTACTGACCCAAAGCCTGTAATGTCAAATTCCCTGACCTAGCACCAGTGACCCTTATTCCAAAATGCAATGTGTGTGGGTTTATTTCATAAGCTTTTTGCTTCCGTATGTGTGTGTGTGTGTGTGTGTGTGTGAGAGAGAGAGAGAGAGAGCATGTGTGTTTTGTTTTTATAAGCTCAGACAAACGGATGACATCATTTCTAAAACTTGGCAGTTAAATGATGATAAGATTTTGAGCTCTAACTTATCTAAAACATGCTCTGGTATTAATCTGTTTTAGCAAATCAAAACAAACTTAAACTGCAATGAAAAATATCCAATAATACAATTTCTAAAGTAGTTTTTGCTGTGTTGCAATTTATCAATACATTGCTTCTGAACTGCTGGCACAGGAAAGTCGATGCATATGCCTACATAAACACTTATGTAACTGTGCCCTTTATAAATAAATTGCCCTTTATGGGGTGCTGCTCATTCTTACAGTCTCATAGAGGCTTTGATCTATGAACGCAGAGAACAAGAGCCATTCAACTCCCAACTCCTTTAAGCAATTTGTATAATTATTTCAGTTTAACATCTTGTAAATTAAGTCATTTCTCGTAGCAGTGTAATCTAAACACGAGAGTTCTCCAACTGTGTGTATTATAAAATTAACTGTTATTGTCACAATAGCATTAAAAAAATGTTCTGTGAGCGGAATGAGGATAGTTTTGTCCCAGAGGAAAAACGTTTTAAAATAATACAGGCTAGTACAGATTTTGTGTGTTGATTTCTTTTTTTTCTTTTTTTATGGCCAATTACTATTTTATTTTTGCATATCTTATAACAAAATAATAAAAAGTTTGAAACGTTGATACTTGCTTCTCATAGGCTTTTTTTTCGAGTGTTAAGCTGATGTACATTAACATTTTGTCTTGGTTGGACTTAAATAAATAGTTTTTTTGTTGCTGTTGTTTTGGCAGGCATGATTTTTCTGCATGGTTATTTGTATTATAAAAATTTGTAATAACATAATGCAATGAAAAGAAAAGGCACTGAGCATCTAATTACCTCTTCATTTTAAGAATTGATGCGACCTTTAGTAACAGCTTTTGTTATTAAATTGTGCATTGGACAGGTATAGCATGATTTGGTATCAAATTACCTGTTGGTTTTGGTATGCAGTCACCGTCGTGAAGACAGTTTCAGGGAAGGAAAATGCTTTGACACCGTCCCCGGTGGGAACTGCCTTAACGGGTGAGAGTTCTTCACCACACTCCTTACGGATGACGTGGACACGGGGTTGGTATTTGTGCATAGAGTGCAGAATGATCTGGAAAACATTACATCGCGCATCCATGTTTAGAGTGGGAAACGGAGGAATTACCAAAGCAGTTTTCTACCTCAATAAAAACACACATGCCTCTATTTTCAAAGGCCAAACAGGCCTTTAACTGCCTCGCCCTGGGGATGCTTTCAATTGAGTTTGTTTACAACCCTCCACATTACAACATGTTTAGGCCTTTAAAATAATACAGCAAAACAAAATGCACACCGGCCGACAATGGCTAGCATGTGTGGATAGGGGGTGCATGAAAAGAGTTGTCTAATTATAACATTTAATTTATTTCAGGATCACAGAAGGAGATTCTGAAGCTTTACTTAACTTATCAAACCTTTATGTTTACAGCATTTATCTTAGGCCCAACATTGAAGAAATGTTTCTTATTCAGCTTTACAAAAAAACATAATATTCAGTAAATTCCTTTTGGATATAAATAACAAAAGATTCACTTACATGGCCTTGGTCGTCGAGCTCGTTATTGGTCAGTTTGAGTTTGTCGAAGCTTATAACTTGGCGCATCCACGTCTCACCGGAAGCAGGCGAATCAGGATGAATGTAGACGCGAGGAGGGACAGGAGAGTCGGCATTGCCCGCTACCATCCACTTCGAGCTGTGGTACACATACCTTAGAGGGGAAAAAGTGTCACGTACTGTGAATTTTAGATAATATTATACAGGACTCGAATTTGAATGAGGTTCGTTGCGCGCAGCGCAAATGTCTTGTAGTGACCCTATAAAGATCTGCGACCTTAAAGAACAAAACCGACATGTTCTGTGTAAATAATAAAAAATATAATGACGGCAGATATATTTTGTAGAACGCACTTTACTGTTGCTGTGGTTACTTCCAAACGCGAACTCTATTTTAGCGGACTTTTTTCATTTAAATGTTTGTGGTTGCAAAAACATTGTTCGAAAAATCTGTTCAAACACATTCATGAAAATGAATATTTGAAGACTCCCCCAACCTGCAGGGTTGGGGATTGAGAACATCATCATCTGTGTCCTTACAGCTGTACAAAAATCTTCGTTATGAATTTGTTTTGACTGCAGTTGTCTCATGACCTTCAGGTCCAGCAGGTCAAGCTCCCAAAAGGGCAAAGCAAAAGGCCGGACTGAACATGTCAACAAAGTCCCGAAGTGCCATTTGTGGAGACGGTTAGTTCAAAATGTTCAATATTATGTTTGAGTATTTTAGACTGTTTTGATCATTTGTCTACAGTAGCCATAACAGACTGCCCTGCAGCGAACAGTTGGGAAGATACGTTTGTAAATTGCTCACCTGTACCGTTTGTTGTCGACAGGAACTATATCCATAGCGATATAATACTGTTGATGAGGATCCAGTCCCGCAATCTTAACTCTCATCGCGGGAAACATTCGCCTGGGATAAAATGACATTATATGTAAGTATTTTCGTTATCTTCACATTGAGGCAAAAATCCACATTTTCTAAAAGCAGAGTTTTTATTGTGGGCGTATTTTTCTGACAAAAACAGCATGTTGTACGTTTACATCAAATTACCTACCTACTGAATAATAATAATAAACAATAATTTTAATTAATTTAATTATAGTTGTCAGTTAATTTAGATATATTGTCAGTGAATAAATAGGCTACAATTCCCCATAAATCAACATCAAATATAAAGGTAAGTAATGCAAAAAGTCATGCTTAAATAAATAAGTAAAAATATAGGCTACTAAAAATATGCCTGTAATAGCGCTGTAACACTATAAACATTTGCTGATTTTTAGGGACAATTTTGCTCTAACCCCTGGTTTAATTCTGTAAGCTATTCGTTTTCATGTAGGCATGTTTGTGAGTATCTGAAAGTAACATTTACATCTAGATATTTATTTCGAACTAATTCAATAATAAACGAGCCATGTCGTATTTTACTAAGAATAGGCTATATCAAATGTATTGTATTATTATTTTTAAATATTGAATATGGTGATTTGGAGCTCTTTCTCAAATTGTGCAGCGTGTTTTGTGTGATGCACCTGCCGGCTTTGGTGATGATCATTTCAGTTCCTATCTCGTGGAATCGCTTCCATAAATCTGAGCCTTGCAGGTCCACGCGCATCTCCTCCCCGGTGCTCGTGCCTGATTGCACACGGACCTGCGAGCTTTGGGATGCAGGTTGTGGGCTATCCAACAACACGTCCTCAGACTCCGCTGAGAAAAGGCAGAAAAAAGTGGTCTTAATTGTTGTATATTTTAACAGAGTGCAGAAAACTTTTCATTTAAACTATTTCTGCAATAAAGCGCTTTGAAGTGGCATGCAAGAGAATCTGCGATGGTTTTCTTACTGGGTTATAAGGCATTGCATATATTGATAGACTTTTTATATTTCACATTATAGCCTATGCCGTTAAAGAACACAATGCAATTATAGATAACCTGCAGTTTTTTAATCATTTATTTTGTTTGGCGCCATATAGTCATGTAATTATTATCAAGAATTAAATTTAAGTTGCCTAATTCGTAACAAGTCACAAGTGCTGCATTAGTTTACTTTACAAAAAAAATTAAATAATAATAATAAAAAATCTTAGAGACATCAAAAAACGATTCAATTTGATTCCAGCCTTATTTTTTATTTTTCTTCTTTCTCTACGTTTTTTTTTTTTTTTTGTGAGTAGGCCTATGCAGGCTTTTGTGAAAGCAAGTTAATTTGAGTGTTTATGATTGTGGCCAAACTCATAAACACAGAATAGATTAGTCACTCTCTTAGTGCCTATATTTATGAGACTCATAACTGTGTTATTTTGTGTTTATACACTGTATTTCTTGTCTTTTTGTCATCCTGACTTTACTCCATTACATCTCTAAATTACAGTGGCATTTTACTTGACAATTTATTGATATTTCACCAAATTGTGTAAGTTAAAGTCTCTATCTTTTAATGTTAATTATTGGTTAAAGTTTTTTCAGAACGCAGTAAAAGGCTATATAATTTAGAGGAAACACAAAATAACATCGGGTATGTTTTTTTTCGCACAGTGTTACTTTTCCGACGAGAGAATTGCAAATATAAAATTGTATTAGGCTATATTTGTGGTTTGTTTTGAATAGGTGTCACGCATACTGTATTTCTATTTTATTTTGAGTCAGAAGGCTACTTACGGGATTCGTCGCTTGCGCAGTCTGTCTCGCAACTCCTGGTGCTTGGACAAGTTCTCCCAGTCTGGGCTTGCGGACTTTCTGTCAGGTTCGACACTTCGTTTACCTCCTCTAAACAGTTCTCGTTGTCCTCCTCCAGCTTTCTTTTTTTCTCCGTGCCAATGAGCGCTTCTACCGAGAACGCGTGGGCTTTGAGGCTCATGGTACACGGGGACCGTCGTTTCTCAGCCATCGTAACAAACCAAGACAGATTGCCCGAGAAAGAAGTTCACGAGAAGTGCATTTGCAACAGCACTCAATCTAGCATTCCTCGAGTCAGAATAGTCCGCTTCAGAAGCTAATTACCACGGGCGATGTGACAAAGACGCTGAAAACGAAGCGACAGTCTATTTAAAACAGTCTCATCGGTCTGTCAACGCGCAAAGACACCGAGGCAGTGGCCGGGATTCGTTAAAGTGCCAATAACAGGGCAGAAGATGGGCGGGGCTGCATCGCGTCAATCACCGGTGGTCTCTACCAATAGGCGAGCAGCGTTTAGAACGCCCCGCCCACGCGTGGTAAAGCGGCCTGGCTGAATGAATCATCTCTCGCTCACGGAGCTCCAGTCATGCTCGCGGCATTGCGATCATTTTCACACTGCGGCTGCACATGCTCCACATGCTTCCGCATTACCTCCCCACTAACCCTCGTGAGCCAATCGTGTAGAATTATTACCAAAAATCTACGCCTGTATCTGCGTGAGGCCCAGTAATAAGACATGTTAAACTAACCTGACATGAGACGTGCAGTCTTAAGTTTCTAAATATAAGTCCCCAAGAAGCACTCATTTTTCCTACGAGACACACTTTACTGGTACTATAAACCCCCAAAGTAAATACTATGATTGTTAATTTTATATAACTCTGTTATTATTTTTGAATATTTTGCAAAAATATTTGTATGACTACAAAATATTTGTATTTATATTTTAAAAATCCATTGATTGCATACACAGACTACGTTTAAATATTAATAAGCCTTAATAAATACAAATTTAGAGGCAATTTTGAATAGCCTTTAGATTTAGAGAAGTTTTTTTTTCTTTAAACACGAGGCTGAGCATTATGATTGATGTAATTACGATACAACACAGGCTGTTTGTGTTTCTTGTTTTTACTTTTATTGTTATTTCTACAATGAAATCTGGGCCAAATGATTCACTTGGCCAAATACCAATTTGTCTTAAATCTGTTTTTGCTGATATTTTTTAGTTTGCCCCCAAATTTAGGCCAAGTCGCGTAAGTTATCTTGCTTTTCTTATTCGATTTATTTAAACCCAAGTGATTTTTAAAGCATGTTGTGGGTGTATTGTACAGTGCCCCAGAGCCGTAATCTACCCGCCGTTTGGAACGTGCAAATTATTGCACGGCCATTTGGAGAATTCCTGACCCACGCGCATTTGAGAACCCTTGGAGCACGCCTGTGCATTATGATGCACAATGCGGGTTGACATTCTGTGCTTATCAACCTGTAGAAAAATATGAACAAGAAAATAAAGAGACATGCACAATAATAAATTAAAATAAAATGTAACACATTTTTATTTTGATATCATACATATTTTATAAACTATTATATACTTTTTATAACATTATATAATTGTAAAATACCATCAATTTATATAAAACTTCAAGGACAGTCATAAAACCTCATAAAACGCGTTACTTCTAATATTTACACTTTTTATCCAAATTTATAGCCTATGTCAATTGTTTGTGCTTAAGCAGAAATAAAGCGATATATTGATGAAATAAATATGCATAAAATAAATACCAGACGTACGGGAAACGACCATTTTAATATTTGATAACTGCTGGCTATTTTCGCATTCGCTTGCTCCAATAAATTAACATAATCTCATTCTTCGTTTAATGCCACATCACATAGCCTCATGATTTCCAGATTGCTTTAACCGCTTTTATTATGTTGACCTGTACAACAGGCTACAGATACGAGTAAAAAAAAAATATGGATCATATTTGTCTTTTATCGTATTGCGATAAATGTCACAAAATGTGCAATGACATGTAAGTGTAAATGTACAAGTCAGCATTTAAATTTCAGTCATTAGCCTGTACGGGAATAAAAATGGCCTTATATTTCAATAACCATAATATTAATATTGTTGTTGTTGTTGTTATTATTAGTTACACTTAGAAAAAAACTGCACATTTAGTAGTTAATAGAGGCTAATAATATATTCTGAATAAAGTGCACAGTATTAAGTCTTATTCCTACATTTCCATCCTTATGTTCGGTCTTGGCTGACCATGTAGCCTACATGATTTACACAAGAAACCGAGAAAGCATCGTGTAGCCTAATTTTAGTGCCATTTTGCGTTATTAATATTAGGCTACTCAAATATCTTGATTACCGATAGGAGCGCTGCACCTGATATTCGGTTAACGAGTTTTATTTTGATCTAAACATTGCACGAGGCTTGACAACACATGTTCGATTTTTTTGAAAAACACAACCTCAACACTTTTCTTTGAGACAAACATTTCTCGTATGGTAATAAAATGCACTATTCCAAATAATTTAATTAGTATTGCATAGTTCATAAATTATTTTAAATTAATACATTATTTTCGGTCTAGATATTGGTTATGTTTTTTTGCTTTCATGGGCGAATTATGAACCAAATTAATGTGGATTTATTATGACCGCTGTAGCTAGTTATTATCACCACAATAATTCATTCTCGTTATAATCAGGCTATTATTATCATCATAATCATCACATCATTATAACTTTAGGCGTGATCACCTTAGGAAAATGAATGGGCTACTCTTATTCAACCATTATCTTATTAGTTAATTTTTGTATGTTAATTAAAAAATAATGTGCAATTAGCGCATATTTATGCTGATTGGATAAATATTGTATTGCTATTGCCGAGCATGCATGCTTGAGTATGCAAGTGCATAATTTAAATACTGAAAACCTTTTTAGAAAGATAGTTGGCTACAAAAACTATTTATTTGTTTATCATGCAGAATATAATTTCAATTACATTGACTGAACATTTTAGACATACTTTCGTTTTTGATGGATCTAAAACACCCGTAATGCATGTAAGAAATGAGTTCATAGGATGACACGTGTCTTTTCAGCTCGTAATAACCTACCTTTAAAGCAGAGGAAACAGTGCGTGCCCTTTTTCTTTACCCGCAGCGCGCAATTAACACTTTTCTGTGTAATTTTCTCGGCATTGCACAACTAAATTTAGGCTTATTTGTAATTGCTTTGAGCAGGTTATTTTTAATAAACATCTTCGCAATATTAAACTATAAAAAGTTTAATTTCGTCACTCAGGTGTGAGGCATCCATAAAAATGAACTGCGCACTTAATGCACAGATGAGACGGCACTCAAGTGTAAAATGCGTTTGTTTACTAATCCTCGCACTGTAACCTCTGGCATCACTGGACTCATACCATGTCGGCTGGTTAAACTTTAGAGTCGGAATTGCTGTGTCTGGGCACCATATTGTTAACAGTTATTTTGCTAGTGCTAATGGCCGCGTGGCAGCCAGCCAAGGGCTTTATAGCGGAAGTGGCAGCGCGAGGAACGCGGGTATATGGGAGGAAGAAAAAAACTATTAAGAAAAAAATCCCTTTGAAAGAAAGGCGAGAGAGACCCCGTTGCGGCGGGCGCGACCCACTGCTGCCAAATCCAGAGGTGAGCCGTTATGAGTGCGCGTATAAAGAACCGGTAACCGGCGGTTACATGTCTGAGGGCACTGAAGCATCCTCAATCCGCCTCAAATGAAACGACACGCCAAACCATCCGTGACCCACAAACCCATTCATAAAGTTAATCTCCCCGTGAAAATGCGGTATTTCTTAACGTGCACCATATACACTGATGTATTTACCGTATTTATGACGGTCTTTATGGGGCGGCGCGGACAGGGACCCCCAGCGACTCTGCAGGTATTGACATTGGATTTCCTCTCCGCGCGTTACGACCTGTCACTCGGGAGTGTAGCGAAACATACGCGGACAGAGGTCAACTTTGTTTGTTTGAGAAAATTATTAAGGGGAAGGAAGCTGAGCTGGCATGAAATATGGCCTTTCTTGACGCTCAAGAAAGTGAAAAATCACGGGGAATAGTTTGGGCACATAAAGACTTATTTGAACAAAACGAAATCTTTAATATCAGGTTTGGTGGTCTTATCTAGATTGCAGCCATGTTTGACAAAAAAACAAAGCAACAACTAACAGAGCAGTCTAAAACTTACAAATCAAATCATTTTGTCAAGCTCTTATTCTAAATGCTTTTGGATTGGTGAGATATTCATGTTAGTTGTGTCTTTTCATCTGAGCACTATTTTAAGAGGATGAATTATTTTATAAATTATTTATAAATTGCAACAAAGACGTTGGATAGAAGTAGCCAACATAGTAAAGATGTGTATATTCTGCGTAAACCTGAAGAATGTTTTAATTCTTGTTCTTGGGGTTTGACTCCAAAGGCCAAGCATTCAACTTCAAGAGCTGATGTGTTAGAGATGTAAATTCTGTTTCCGGTCAGTAGGCTCTACTAGTTTTGTTAGCGACAGTGTATTGAGGACGGTTTGTTTTTTGAGATGGATTGA
The DNA here is from genome assembly GCA_032357475.1 of Enteromius thamalakanensis. Classification (NCBI taxonomy): domain Eukaryota; kingdom Metazoa; phylum Chordata; class Actinopteri; order Cypriniformes; family Cyprinidae; genus Enteromius; species Enteromius thamalakanensis. The sequence goes on along the minus strand of JAUCMT010000054.1, from coordinate 7,954,866 downwards.
TGAATGATGGTGGAGTTTGGAAAAAAGCATGGTAGTTTCTCATTTTAGCCTCTAGAGGGTGATGTGATGGTTTCTCACTCTAGACCCACAGCAGGGAGCATGAGCGTCACTCAGAGGGTCTCCAAGACTCTTGGGACAACATTAGCACTGGACGGATGAAGTACCAGAGAACTACTCCCTCTCGTAGAACACAAGGAAAAAAGGAAGTGAGAAAGAGGAAGTGTTGAATAGAGAATGGGAAAGGGATCGTAGGTCATATTGGGGAGGGGGAAGGAGAATAAGATGAAAAGTTAGGGAAAAAAAGAGTAGAGCGCAAGCAGGTGTTTTTTTATGAACTCTACTCTCTTGAGAAAAGATAGTGAGAACAATTTAAATCCAAAAGCAATAAAAAAAAACTGAGTGAACCGCTTAGAGGAAATGACTGGGGAAAGAAAAAAAGAGAGAGGAATGAGTAAAAGACAAAAGATACTGTTTCTTAGAACAAGCTGAATGGGCTTAGCTGGACTTGGAGGAAGTTTTTTTTATTTTAAGAAGATTTTAGCTTTACTCTTTTTTTGTGCCATTTAAAATTATTTGCAGCCTTTCACATTTTTATTATCTGTTTTTACAGGCAGACCTAAAAAAATACAAAGCATTGCTTCTTTTGGTAATGTAGTAATTAAGCTAAAGGGAGTTCCCCTAGTATTTTAGAAGCTTATACATACTATGTTAAAGATTAAGTGTTTTATGCGCCTCATGCACACACAGTCTTATTTTAGACATTTTAGAGAGTGTAATTGAATGTAATGGTATAGTGCTTGAATTTAGATTACACTAAAGTGTTCTGAATTCTCCCCAGCTATCCATCAGCTGTCTGTTCTGTCTGTCAGTCTTTCCTAAACAGTTCATTAACACGTAGACACTCACAAACACTCTCATTTCATATTCAAGGATGGGTCATTGTGCCCCATGCTTCTGAAGCGCTGCGGTATACCCTGGCTCAGTATGGCTTTAATATATATCTGTGTATAGGACTAATAGAATTATACAGCGTCTGATGTGATCTCTCTGAATTCACACTAGCATCCTGCCTGGACACCTGCAATAACACCACAAGGACCTACTGAAAATATCCACACTGTCAGGCAGCCACAGGGCAGCCCTATTCCGGGACCTGGACTGTTTGATATTTTATGAATGGAGGAGAAGATGAGAGGGAACTGGGGAGTAAGGAAAGAAAGAGGGAGATCACACGTGTGCTTATGTATACACAAAAACTTGTTTTCTCTTCCTCCAGGTTGTCATCAGAAGGGCTCTCACACACAGCACTCATATGAAACACTTTGAGGAATCTGACTCAGTGAGTCAGTGAGTGAGTGTGCCATCAGGTCTTGATTCCAAACGCTGACATACTGTGAGGTTAGAAATCTGGGATTCAGAATCAAATTTAATCCTGGATACAAAAAGAACGTTTAATAAAATAATGCAGCATATTTTTATGTATAACAAATGCCTTAAAATGAAAAAGAAATACAGCAAATGCTAAGAAATTTCAAATGAAGTATGTGTGGACGAATATCCATGTGTTACTTATTTAGGTCCTGAGTTAACCAGCATTTCTGAACAAATAGATTGAGTACATGATTCAAATGTTTATTATAGAGTACTCAGCGGTTCCTTGGTGCTGTCGCCTCTGGCTTGCTTAGTTGGGGACACCTAATTTCTAGTGGTTATTGTCGTTTGATTACAGAGACGTCTCTGCATTTGATAAATAAATACTTTAATTATACATTACCATCAATCTATTCTTTTATTTGACAGTGTTCAGTGCTTTGCTACAATCTGTATTGTTAAAAGCGCTATACTAATTAAAGTGATTGATAAAGAAAGACACTTGTTTCTTTTCTGAATATATGTTGATTAACTAATACAGTGACTCACTTATAAATACTGAATTATGAGATGGAATATGACTTATTATTTGTGCCATTTAAATGTAGTCATGAATTACAGTAAAAAGAGAAAAATCTAAATATTTCCAATAGTAGTCTCAGACTTTTAAACTCCACTGTATTTTATGTTGTGAAGTCTACTTTTATGATTGGCTTTGGAGACTGCATGAGTGAGTATTGAAGTGATTAAGTGGCTGAGGGTGAGTCATTATAAGTGTGTGTGTTTGCCAAAGAAAAAAAGAAACACATGACAAGTGAGTAACCTAAGATTAACACATGACAAGAGAAATAAAACATCTATTCCACCCCACCCGTAAAACTACAATAGGTTCGCCCATTAAACAAGTTGAAGAGGAACTCCATAGAGTAGTTTTAATTAATAAAATATTTCTTTATATGAGGATAGGGAAAGAAACATGTTGGGTTTTTTTTCACGTTTTCATTCTTTTTTTTTTTATGGGTGTGTGGCGGGAAAATAGATGGGTGGATATAACTAGACTAAAGGTTTTTCCCTTTTACTCTGCATGTTTAAGTGCTAAATGTGACATATACATACAGTATACAGTCGGTACAGTATACACACAAACGCATATATGCTCTCAGTAGACAGACAGAAAAGGAAAAGCCTCTATAATAGGAATAAAATGAGCAAAAAACAGACAAAGTTGTTTACCTCTGTCCCGTTTCCCTCTTTCTCTCTCTTTCTCTTCCTGTTTTATAAGCCCCTTTATTCCCTTTCCTGCTGCTCAAAGCCAACCACCATGAAACCACTGCCACATTAGAGCCTTTAACTGGCTATGGCTGGCCCAACACTGGCATTACACTGGCATGGCCAATCCAATGCTGTTTCAGTTGTGTGCCGTTCCACTCCTTATCAGGGTCAATCATGTTTCATCAGCCAATCAGCTGTCATCACTGACAACCTTTAAGAGAGCCCGTAAACCTAAATCTCAGTTCTTGTTTCATGCTAGTCCAAAACCAGTTTTATTTTTAAACGGGCACATTTTTTAGAGTTGTTCTTTATTGGGCTGTGCACATAATGTTTGGAACATTCAAGGATGGAATGGTGTCGTAAAGACCAGCTGGACTGGCATTGACTTGGACGTTCTGTTAGAATGAAGTCATCAGCATGAGACGACACATTTCTGCAGGGTCATTTTAAAAAAACCTAGGTCCAGTTGTGCCGTTTCTTTCGCTGTCACATGTGGTCACAAAACACTCCCACAACCAGAAAACACATGCATATACACATACACACACATTACTCCATATGGTCACTCCTATAAACCTTCTCCTCTCAATGATGCCATCACTTAATCAGCCAGAACTCACCAGTTCAAAAGCATTCATCTCAACATGTGGTCAAAGATGATGGGTTCTTGTCAGCCAAACCAATGCGTTTAGGTTTATTTATTTTTTATTAGAGAGACTCTAGAACTAAAAAGCAAACATCCAGCACTAATAGTGTTGGTTTCCATGAGTATGACTTCAAAAAATCAAGTGGACAAAAGTTGAAACAGGTGTATGCCATTATTCTTGGTCACTGCAGTCATTAGAAGCTGCGGTTTGGATTTAATCTAAAGAGAGTGAGAGGAAGAGATGAAGTATGTGTGATCCTAGGGTGTTCGAGAGTCTGTGAAAGATAAAGCCAGACAATGTGAGGTGATCAGTCTTTACGGGCTAATGCTGCAGTGTTTATCAAAAACACAGCTGGACATAACGAGACAAAACAAGACCTCATGCGTGTTTGTGTTTTTATGATGCACTATATTACCTGACTGTGTGTTAGCATGTGGTGAAAGCGATGAAATAAGAATTGAATGTATTGTGCGTGTAAACCTGTTTGTCAGGGGCTTGTGTTTGTGTATGTGTCTTTCTTCAGATTGTTATTCACCTCTAATTGCCCGCGGTGAGCGCTCACTAATTAACTTTAAAAGTTGCTCTTGAAGTTTTGACAAACAACTAAATAACTATTTGCACATCTGCGCTTGTCCGACACATTTCACTCTTGGATGTAATAACAAGGCTATCGCGTATAACAGCGTAATTGCACTCAATTCGTAAACAGCCATTTAACTCACCATTTACAATTCAGACTGTAGCATTGCAGCATTTGCAACTTTCCGAACATCTTCCGGCCATGCTGAACCCCAACAAAATGTCTGTTTGTAATGAAAAAAAACTGGCCATTTTAATACATATTTATGTCAACAAATTGATGACAGAGTTTTGACCAAATAAAATCCCTGTCATTACACTAAGAGCCATTGGCATGCTGCTTGTCTAAACCAATTTAATCTGCAGCGTTAAAAAACACAAAGCAGGCTTTTTCCAGCTCTCATTTCCTGCCAAATCTATATACGCCTCAGCAGAATCTCTTACAAGGGGAAAATAACCGTCAAAACTGAGACAAACTTGGAGTAATAAACTATTTAGTTTAGACACTGTAACAGGAACACTCATGTAAACAACATGAACTATTTTGTGACAATGTGGATAAACAGTATATATAGTGAAGTGACTTGTGGCCAGGTATGGTGACCCATACTTGGAATATGTGCTCTGCATTTAGCCCATTCAAGTGCACACACACTCCAATAGGTCACGACTATAGATATATTTTATTCTACAAGGATGCATTGTTTATTATGAGTAACAGTAAAGGCATTTACCATTTCACAGAATATTTCTGTTTCAATGCTGTTATTTTGGATCTTATGTTCACATAATGGTTTCCACAGAAATACATTTTCAGCATTGATAATAAGAAATGGTATTAGAGCATCATATGATTTCTGAAGGTTCATGTGATACTAAAGACTTCTAAAATACCATTTTCTATCAAAAAATTACTTACACACTTTTGAAAAATATATTAAAACAAAAAAAGTTGTTATAATTTGTAATTCAAATATCAAATTATTACTTTGTTAAACTGTATTTTTGGTCCAAAAATGATGAGTGTAAGTAACTTAAATTTCACTAACTCCGAACTTTCAATTGGTAGTGTACATATACCTAACATATATAGTACTGTTTATATAACTGAGCCTGACACATTCAAATGGATCATTTAAACATATGCTTATTTAAATGTATATATAAAAACGGCAACAGCAAGTATTTTTAAATCAGGACAAAACTGTAGTCGTATGTTTAAATGACCCATTTGAAAGTGTCAGGGTCAATCTACATTTTGTTTTGGTCCTTGCTTGGATTTAAGCCTCTGCTGCCAATATCCAACCATTTCACAGACTACCATATTTAGACGTCTGGCACTGTCTGGCAGTGATTTCAGACTCGCACATGCACAGTAGCTGGACTGAACGGGTTCTGAATGAGACAGAGTAATTATAGACTTACGAGTGTTTAATGTTTCTCACATTTAATTCTTATTTGCTCGAGAAGCACTGCGCTTAATGCTGAAGCGTATTATTTCATGTGGTGGATTCTCTGATAATAGCTGTCTCATAGTTGTGCTTTATCACACTGTTGTGCTGCTGTGGTCTGGGCATAATTCATTTCATACTGAACCTGTGGACAGGCTCTCAGTGGGGAGGGGGATCATTTTATTCCCCCCTGATCATTTCATAAATCAAATCAGTGGAAGAAGGAAGCCGCATTGTAAAAACAAGGCAACCCTCGCCGTCACATGGCCCTGCGGTGAGGACTCGAGATCTGTGCTGAAATATGATAGAAAAGCTGCAGTTCTGTCCTCTCTTTCTATTCATATCACAGGCTACAGGAAGTCTACAGTGGCCCTGTGGGGACAAAATTCATTTCCTTTGAAAGATAATGTTGTGTGGATAACCAAAGTGTGAGGAGATGGTGTGGTGGCTTTTATTTGATAAATGAATGAAAATAGGTTGGCAGACAGCTTGGGTTTGGTTTGTTCTTTGGCGTTTTAAAGTGCTGATGATTCATAATATCCAAACTGTTGTTGTTTACTTTCACATGTTTTTGGTCCTTGTCTTCACATCTGATGGCTGTTAGCTGGATACTAGTACAGCGATATTTGTTTGTGTCTAGACTGAGCCAGCGAAAAGGAAAACTCCTGAAAGCAAATAGAAGACTCTTACAGTCACTTCTAAACCTTGCCGAGAGAGTAAGAGCGAGAGAACATTAATGACATGTTTGGAGACAGAGAATGGCTGGCGTCCCAGATCACCTCATGCTGGCTGCATGGCGCCATCATCAGACATTAAGTGGAATGTCAGCACACAGTCAAAACAGCCCGTTTTCAAAAATACATTATGTTCCATTTTTTCATTCTTAAAATAATTGTAATATACAGTGAGCTCCAAAACCACTAGTGAAAATGTTATAAGAAATTGTATGATCAGCAGAATATTAAATGTGTCTTTATTTTTTGTTGCTTTCTTAAAACAAACATTTCTTTATTTTTACACATTTTAGAATTCAAAATGTAACTCTAAAGCTCTTCATTTTCATTCTGAAATAGGAAAAAAATGTTTAGTGAAGTCTTACATTTTTAAATAGTAATAATGATAATAGTAACACCACTTAATTGTATAATTAATAAGTTATATTAATCATTCTTAATAGTAATTATTAATTTAAAATAATCTTATTTACATTGTTATTAACGTATAACTTATTATTATTGTTGTTATGTAAAAATCTATTTGTATTATTCCAATGCATACATTTTAATAACATTAACAAAAGAAATCTTAAGAAGAATGAAATAAAATGTTGTGATCCAGAATGATCCGAAACCCTGGTTTTTAACAATGCCATGAAATCATGTTGGATTGTTCTGGGAGTTCAGCAGTCATAAATCATGTCAGACACTTTGTCTCTGGTCTCTAGTAAGCAGGGTTCAGCTGATCCTGACTGTCCTTTATGACTCGCTTACACCCTGAACTCTTTCTCCATTCAGGGCCTCTCTAGTGCATGTAACAGATGAGGATGTGGCCGCTCTCAACTGCTCAGCCTCCAATAGAAAAGATGCTGTTGAGTGGCAATTCATTAGTTTCATTAATGAAAATGACATGAATATACTAAAGAAAAAGAGAGAGAAAAGTGTCTCTCTGAAATTGTTTGCTGTAATACTTCACAGACTGATCAGTGCTCCACATCTCTCCCTCACACACACTTTTTCTTTCTCATATAATATGGGATTTTTTTTTTTTCTGGAGTGAATGAGCGTTGAAATTACATTTCGCTGAAGTTTCCATCGTAAAACGTCTATGCGGAATTACTTCTGGCTTTCGACATCGCACTTCTCTCTGCTTTCTTCTCTTTTTTGTCAACAGCTCTGTGAGAGAAAGGAGTAATAAAACATAAGAATTTTAACCAGCTCTTGAAGCAGTCGTTTTTAATTTGCTTTCCAGTGGGATTTCAAGGGCCTTGGGCCCTGTTGATCCCTCTTGACTCGACCCGAACTTGTTCTGAGCACTCAAGCATGATGGTCTGAACTTCACAGAGAGATGGTGATAGGCAAGGCAGTTTTTCTGTGAGCATGTGTGTGTGTGTGAGCTTGTGCCTAAGCTAGAAAAAAGTGACAAAGTGATCTCATTGTCATAATGATCTGTCTCTTTTGCATTTTATTGGTCATGGACTGCTTAAATGGTAAAGAAGGAACTTCTGTGTTAATGAACAAAGTATGTTTGATCATCATATGTTTTTGTGTGTGTGTGGTCTGTGATCCTTTGCCTTCCACCTGCAGTGCTGTCGGCTCTTCACCCTGGTGTGTTTATTTAGATGAGAACTTACAAAGACACACACTCATGCTTCAAGAGCAGTCCTCCTATCATGTGTCTCCCAAAGGAGGAAATTCAAAATTAAAATCCGTCCTATAGATTCTAAAGAAGAATTTACAAAGAAGATGTGGACACTTTAAGCTAAAACTGTTTGACCTCAGAAAAGTTTCTAAGATTTTAAATTTTTTGGATTTTTTTTGTTTTTTGTATATTAAAAAAAAATCTAATTTGCATTTTAAGGTTGCATTTATCATACATAAAGAAGTCTTCCATCAGTCAGTTTGCTATTGAAACCAACAAAATAACCAATCAGCACATTAACACCAGTACAACATGAAGCTCTTCTCCTTTTTCTCCTCAGCTCCATGCAGCCCAGATCACTGTCCAGCTATTCAAGACAACTTGGTATACTCGCCTCTGTTTTCACTCTGGGATTTGCAAAGGAAGGAAAAGTGTGAGAGAGAACAAAAAACAGCCAGGTGAGGCCGGTGTGGAGCGTGTGTGTGTGTGTGTGTATGTCTGGCATCCATAAGCCTGGTGTGTGTATGCACTTGGCACTCATTTAGCCAATGTGTCTGTGCATGTGTGTGTAGCGAGTTATGACCTGCTAAAACAGCCACATCTTAGTCTGCACACTGTAAATCAGCAGGAAGCACCAAACACAGCAGGGTGATTGGTGATGTGAAGCCACACCCCCTAATTACTGGAGTCCGTCATGCCAATGTGCTAACGATGTTCCTTGCAGCCAGTCTTACTCCATTTAACCTCACTATATTTAATCAGTGACCTGATTCATAACAGAATTTACCTTCCTTCCTATTAAACAGAACCTGAAAATAGAACAGATATAATTTAAACTGTTTATAAAGTGTTATTTTTATTAATAATACTGACTTTTATCTAATTTTATAATTTTTTTCATATATATATATATCAGCTTTATTTGTACTCTATAGTGCTTTTTTACAGTGCTTTTACAAAGCATCTTTATCTTTATCGCCATGCCTTATAGTCACTTTTAGTAGATTAAAGCTTGCTGATAATATAATTTACATTTTGCATCCATGCAAGCATTCAAGAAATTGCGATATGCTATGTAGTATATTCAATATGTGTAAATGTGCATGTGTATATGTGTAAGTATGCATGTGAATAAAGTTACACAAATGTACATATCGAGATTTAAATGAAAGAGCTATAGTTACATTTTGCAAAAAAAAAAAAAAATAACGTCATATAAGCAATGACTAAATGATAATAGAATATTCAACATAAATTTCAAACTGTAAAATACATATTTTGTAGTAGATAAGCACGAAACCTTGAAAATGTGAAAAATGTTAATTTATTCTTTTATGAAAATGAACTGATATACAGAAATTATTTGAACGCATTTCTGTCAAGAAAAGCTTAAAAGGTGGGGATGGATGTAGCAAACTATATCAAAGGAGATGACACGTGTAGCAAATAAAACAAAGGATATAGATAACCAAGTTTGTACTAGATGTATTTTTTTATCCCATCATGCATCAGTGCTCAATACTCTTGTTATATAAATCACAAACCGCTGTTGATCTCAAAATATATTTTTAGTTACAGTACTACAAAACAGTATGGCTAAAACTGCCAGGTTAGTTTTCTGATCTATAATAATGAATAACAGTTGATTTGCAGATTTCCTGCTCATATTAATTATAATTCTGAGTATACATTCTGTTCACCAGCCGTGGCACTGAAGGTGTTAACCTGTTGCATGTGAAGCTGAAAACAGCTACGAGTATTAAACTCACACATCATTAGTGAGGTGTAAATCCCCATCCCACACAGACACACACTCACACATTGAAGATTGTTTTTGTGGGTCCTGGAGGCATACCACTGAAAATGGACCCAGTTTAACACAAGTTGTTTTTAATTGGCTGTTTCTGCCTGGCAAACAAGGTGTGCCATTAACAACATAACACACAGAAATATCAGACAGTGAAAACTCACACACACACACACACACACACACAAACTCTAAAGCAGCGCTAAACAAACACATCACTCATGATTGTTCTATCTAAATGAAGCATTTCCCATCCTGACTTACTGGCAGAGGTTGATAGTGCAGTGTCATGGTACTTCTCTTGCAGATGTGTTTACAGCAGCAGCGCACCGAGCAGAGTAAGAGAAAAGCGAATGCGGATGTGGGGGTGACATTCGTAGATTTCTCATGCTTCGAGTTGAGCTGCGGTTTCTTTCCCATCTTAGACCCGATGACTTTATTAAATACTGGTTCCTTGGCAACCATCACCCTTCAACACACATGCTCTTTAACCACACGGCCAGCTGCTGAGTTCAGGTTTGATGTGGCATGGCCAACAGTATCTTGAAACCATGTGCCGAAAAAAGAGGAAAGAGGGGGAACAGAGGAGTTTATAAGGCACTGGCACTGCATTTCAATATGCTCACAAAACACATGTTTAAGAGCAATATTTAAAAATATAAATGCACACAAAACCTTTGCAGCAAGTTTAATCTGAAAATAAATAAATAAGAAATATTAAATATTATAATATGTGGTTGTAATATTATTAACATTATGTAGATGTTGTGTTTATATATTCATTTACCTTTTGCATAATTGTTAAATGCATACTGCATATAGAATCTGCAAAAACATATTTGTGACCCTGGACCACAAAACCAGTCTTAAGTCGCCGGGGTGTATTTGTAGTGTTGTAGTATTTGGTCAAAAATATTGGTTTTTCTTTTTTGTCAAAAATAAAGATCATGTTCCATGCAGATATTTAATAAATTTCCTTCCATAAATATATTAAAAATTAATTTTTGATTAGTAATATGCATTGCTAAGAGCTTTGTTTGGACAATTTTAAAGGTGATTTTCTCAGTAAATTCTCATAAGCCGAATTTTAGAAAATAAAAAGGTTTTAAATTGTTAGGCTTCAAACTTTAATGTGAATAAAACTAATAACAGTGTGCATATTTTAATGTTATACTACTCATAAGTGCCTTCTTTGTTAAATAAAACTAAAATTTTCCTGTGTATTTATATGGAATCTACACACATCTTTATACACACTCTTCTGTGCCTGCAGTAAAAGCATTCTCACAAAATTTCATACACTCATTTACAGTTAATGACAGATTAGCAGGAATCCTTTGTTGAGTGGAGCAGACAGCTGCTTGCATGACTGCTGTTAAGTTTGGCAACATATTTAATATGTACGTTAAAACGGCACAAATCTTGCCAAATTAAGACCAGATTTTTGTTAACACCACAATGCATTAATGATTTCAGCAACCCCAAACCACGCGCGCATGCACGCACGCTCATTAACAGTGCATTTCTCATCTCTCCTGCTCTAGTACTCTCTCTCAGCAGGTATGAGTCTGCAGTGAGGACTCATCAGTACACAGGTTGTAATTCATAAGTAAGAATTTGGCCTGAGGAGCAGAGGAGTCTTTACAGGCCTGAGAAAATACACGTGTTGTTCCAGTCTGTTTCCTTTCAATAAAACCCGACACTTAGCACTTCATTTCTATCCACTTCTGATAAAATGATGCAGGTTAGTTAAAGAAAGAAAACAAAGGGAGCTAGGCAAAGAGACAGAGAAATGATCCGATGTATGGATAGGAGAGTCAATCATTCAGAAGAGCATTTACATTTTTTTCTTCAAATAAGCAGGGCGGAATGGAGGTTGACAGAGGCGTTGCTCAGCACAGCACAGGGGAATATTTTACTGCTTTGCCTTCATGTGCCTTTAAAACTGCCTCTAAATTAAGAGTGCGCTACATTATATTATAGGCCATTATCGAGCATTCACACATACAAACCCCAAAGCCCAAATCGCGTAAACATCAGATCCAAGGTTAATCACATCAAAATAAAAGTTTTTCTTTATATAATATATTTGTATGTACTGTGTATATTTATTAGGTATATATAA
>JAUCMT010000054.1:7922648-7934546 GCA_032357475.1 Enteromius thamalakanensis | reverse complement strand
GGCCCGCGGTGATTGATCCCAGGTGTCTTCCATGATTGCCAGGGCGACGCTGATGAAGTACGGGGCTTCCCGTCACAGTGTATATACACATACAAACAAAGGAATAATGTTTAAATATTTACAATAGTTTAAATATGAATTATATACACGATTACCATTTCTATATATTGTGTGTGTGTGCGCGCGTGTATAGTGTTTTATAGTATATTTTAAATGCTATGCATTTTACTTATGTATTTTGCATCACAGCATTTGATAAAAAATATAAACCGCTATCACACACACAGACAGTTTTTGCTAAGCATTTAATATATTAATATATATACATTTATATTATTGGTATAATACCAATCTTTTCTCAGAATAATGACTTTTTTTAGCTTTCTTGAATAATTTACTGAAGTAATATATAATTGATAACACTGTAGACTGATGATACAAAACTATTGGAGTCATAATTTGTTGAAATATGCACTAAAATCAATATGAACATTTTAGAAACCATAAAGCTACATCCTTTGCAAGGAAAAATGTATAAATGTTGTAGCTGAAGCAACAGTTTTACAGTACATGTCAAGACAAAATACCGCAATAAAACAGAGTGGTGGGTGGAGAGAGAGAACAGATGGATGAATAGACGGATGGATGGAGCAGAAGAGAGTGAGTGACAGAGGTCTAATAGGGGTCTGGCAGCGTGGGCCATCTATCCACCTAGCATACAGATCACTGTTAATGTGAAACCAGCCAATCAGAGCACAGCTAACCTTAAAATGAGCCTATCAGAGCCACCGCCTGGAACAGTGCACTGCCGGAGCATTAGGTTATAATACATGTACTGTATGAAATATGAATGTAGCAGATGGAACAGAGAAGCAGAAATATAAATGTTTTGATTAGCTTGTCCGAAATGAATGGAATGTACTGCTGTAATGTACATTTAAAGGTGAAGTGTGTAATTTTCAGAATACTTATTTTCTTCCAGTGAAGCTTAATGTGCAGAGACAACTTGAAGGAAGCTGCATGGACTTAATGAAGATAATAAACACTCTAATAAAGTGCAAGTAAAAATCCCATTTATTTTTTTCAAAGGGGCGAATTGATTTTCTAAAAAACATAAGCATTAAAGATGCTTTATAAGTTTTTTTTGTTATTATGTGCAGTGCTTCATTGGATTGTAATTATTTTCTGTCAGATTACCTCATGTCTCATTTACAGGAAAAAAATAATGCCTTCCATTCTTACTTCAATATCTGCAATAGCATAATTGCCAACAGGGTGCGGGGAGGTATGCAAACACATACATTGGAGGCAGGAGGGACAGCCTATTGTAGCCCACAGACCTAGAGATATGATTAGACGAAAATTTTATGGTCTTACATCTTCCAGAGACTATATAAATAAAAATAAATGTAAAAAATTGTAATAAAATTTTATAAACTACAACATTTTATTGGGATGTAAAGAGACTTCCAACCAGCTTGTAAAGCACAAAAATGCTTTTGAACCAAATCACCCTGTATTTAGAGCTGTTAAAGGTGCTGTATGTACTGTAGGAATGGGTATTGCAGTCCAATTCAAAATACTGGACAGGGTTTTTTTACCCAGCTCCTCCTCCTCAGACTCAACACACACGCAGGTTGCCGGATTAACGACACCAACAGAAGCTTACCCTGTTGTTTGCCAGCTTCCGTGATTTAAATTAAATATACTGTGTTTTCTGCGAGCTGGCAACCCTTACTGACTAAATACAATTGGATAAACCAAAATAAATACAGGTGTTCCGACCCGGAAAAGGAGAATAGCTGACTGTAGCATTGTTTTTCAAGATAAACAAGTATGTTAAGTATGTCTTAAATATCTGCAAACATATTATGGTATTTTTATGCTTTAGTAAAAAATGCACATAAAGCTCCTGCTTGTCCTTTTATCCAGTTTTCAAATGCTTTTTTGTTTTTAAATCAGTTGGGGTGACTTTGGGACAAATGTGGTAGCTGAAGACAAAACCGGTTTGAAAACAGTCATTAGTTGACCTTTAAAATAGTTTTGTATAATTAAAATCATATCTACATGTACATTTACGAGAGACTTTGTTTCTGTAAGAAATGATTTGAACAACACCCTTTCACCTTCAGTCCATAAGCTGTTATCTTCATAATTCCTGTGTGCAAAAAAACCAAACATTTTGTGAATACTATGCGTTATTTTCCATTGCCCTTGAGCGAGGACTGTTCCTGTACTCTTCAGTGTTGGTAACAGCCAGCATGTGCTTCCGAGCGTAACTAACGCGTTGCATTGTTGTGTGCCAGCCTCTCTCTGTTTGACTTGAGCTGAACTCCACTCCCAGCGTAGCGTAAGACCAGGTTTAATTCATGTCTGCTGGTGTGACCTTGTCATCCAATCTAACACAAGATGGAGAGAATCACCCATAACGTGTGCAGCACCCCTCCATCCAGGAATATTCCCACAGTCTCTGCTTGAGCTGCACCTGTGATGCCACCGGCTGCCAAAGAGCCTGGTTGCTTTCTTCTTTTGTTTCCTTTTCTCGTTTGAAGCATCTCTCTCTCTCTCTGCACTCCATTCAGTATCTTTTGTCTTTACTTCCCCTTCACATCCCTCTCTGCACCATTATCGTCTCGCTCTTTATTTCATTACCACTCATAAATCACTTCAGAATCGTTCAAAACATATGTAAATTACCCTCATTACCTGACTGAACAATTAGACACAAGCATACATTTTCAGAGTCATTTTAAGATAAATACTCCTTGTAGGAAAGAAAAATCAAGAATAACGAATCGCTTAAGGCCTGTATGGGACGTATTTCCCTTTGAAACAGGAATATGCTTTTTTTTCTATTAGCAAACAACCTTATGTGTAACATCACAGCTGTTAACCATGAATGTAATGATATTAGGTGACACTCATTTGGACAAAAATGTGCCTACGCCCCTAAGTGCGAGATGATGTCATCAATATTTTTTGTTTGTTTTCTTAAAAAAGAGAGACTTTATATTATTAGCTGAAAGTTAGTAGCACTAACAGTCATGATCTAAAAGTCACCAAACAGCCATTTTTGGAGTCTTATAATATCTCTTTTTTTTCAGAGGTGAAATGAGACGTTTGCTAAAGTTTCTCCAGGGGCCAGTTGCATAAACTTAGCCTTCATGTTAAGACAGTGTCTTAAGAGCTAGTCTGACCAACTAGCAGTTAGCCAAGAGTAAACGGTTTTAATTTATGTATTTACCTTAGACTAATATACATTTTTATGTAACTGAATTTTAAAAAACTGTGACCAGTCTTATTGAAAAATTTAGCTGACTAGCTTTTAAAACTAGTCTTAACCTTTTATGCAACCGGCCCCTGAAAAGATGTTTTAAAAGAGATACTATACTAAGTCACATACTAAGTCTACAATCATAAACAATACATCTCATTATGAACTCAAAAATTTTGAGTTGTTCTTGGACCAAATGATCTGAGCTACAATCCACATTCATGTTATTCTTGACTCATAACTCAGTTCTTGATATCTAGTTTTCCTTTGTCTTTGGGGTGTTACAAGCTGTTTGTGTATATATACAGTTAGATCCATAAAGTTGCAAAGGCTAAAGTCTGAGACCCAAAGAGTTATACTTTGTATAAGTTAAGACTCCACAAATTTGCATAACACCGCCTGAATGTTTCAACCACGAAACCTAACTTGTATTCTTAACTATTTTATTCTTAACCCTGTCACCATGTCAGTGAGATGCTGTTTGGTTTCCAAATATGGTAAGGGATGTAACTTGTTTGTATTCAGCCAATGACAATGCACTGGAAAGTTGGCCAATCAGAGCCCACCTTGCTTTTTAGAACGATGAGCTTTGTAAAAATCAAAATGTTTCAGAAAGTCGGGGCATAGATGAATTACAGTAATGTACAGTATGTGGAAAATGATCTGTTTTTTGAATATTGAGCCCTTAAAGCAATAGTTCACCAAACATGAAAATTTGTTGCTCAACTATAGTTGTCCAGATGATTCTATTAATCCAGAAAATGTTGACTACACTCTAAAAAGACTGGGTTAAAAAATAACCCAACCTTAACCCAGCTGCTGGGTAACTATGGGACAGGGTTTAACTAATTGACCCAGAATGCTGGGTTGTTTATTATTGTATTGTATTGTTGTGGCAAAAATTTCAGAGACTCTCAGTCAAGAAGACAAATACAGCAATTGCGTTTTATATAAAAATAAAGATTTAATTCTTGCAAGAATGGTGCACAGTCATACAGAAAGGAAAGGCTCCCTGCAGAGTGTCACACCCCGAAGAGTGTTTCCCTCCGTTCTTATAACATTTCACACTCAAGGTTACACACACACACAGTTGGCATTTTCCATAAATGGGCACAACCACCTCATACAGAGTTTATATAGAAATCATTTCTAATGAATCAAATAGGTTAATATGGATTAAGAAGACAAATATGAATTTTCCACAACAATATTAATGGTTTAATTTGTAGAGTGTAATGTAATTTTTCATTCATTGTATACAAATATCTATTTTCTACTTTTTTTATGTTACATAAATTAGTTGTGTATTCATTGGGTAAATTAATTAATTAATTATTTTTTTCCCCTTATAGTGTTAAAAGTAGTCTGCAGTATTTATAATTCTATTTACATATAAATATAAAGAAATATAGAAAAGCCAAAAATTGGTACCCTGGACCACAAAACCAGTCCTGAGGGTTCGTTTTTGAAATTGAAACGTATACATCATCTAAAAGATAAATAAATAAGCTTTCCATTGATGTAAGGTTTGTTAGGACAATGTTTAGCTGAGATGCAACCAAATAAAAAAACTAAATAGAAATATTGTGAAAATCACATTTTAAATTGAAATTCTTAGCGATGCATTACTGAATAGGTTTTGATGTATTTATGGTAGGAATATTACAAAATATCTTAATTTAATGTGATCTTTGTCTAAAATTTGCTATTACTACAAATATATACTATAAAACTATACTACTTATGACTGGATTTGTGGTCCAGAGCCAAATATAAGAGTTATAAAGAAGTGTGTGCGGTTTTACGTAGCTATAATTTACTTAAAAAATATTTTAAATCTAATACATTATAGATTATTAATTCAAGCAATTATTAATAATAAGTATTATATATAACATTATATAAAATATTTTTAGTTTTGTTAATATTTTAAATTTTGAATTTTTATATAATTGAATGTTCTTTAAAATTGTTATGCCGACAAAATAAATCGTAGAAGTAATAGTAATAGTAGTGAGGAGATCAGTAATAGTATAGTTAGATTAATGTATGAATATATAAAAATGAATTATATAAACGTATGTTTATACGTTGTCAACGTATACTGTCTCTATGGTAACGAAGGGAGCAAGTGGGTTCATGTCCATTTCAGTTCAAATGTTGACCCACTTTGAATGAGCCCAAATCAAACTATTTTATCAACTGGCTCCACAAACACTCACTCTATGCTTTTGAGTCTGTCTCTGCTAACCTCTCTCTGTACGACACACATAAATAATACCCCAAGAAAACAGTCGAACTGCTAGACAGTGGTCCAGTTTTCCCCTAAATACACGTCATGTCTGTCAGAGAACTTTAATACGGGCAGATTTGAAATAGTTATTCAAGTTTTCTTTGTACTATGGACATTTTAGGGACAGCATCTGTATGTGTGTGTGAGTTGAGGAACATTAGGCCGCCCACTGGGCTCTGAGATGTCAGCCATGTCAGTAAAAATGGAGAGAAATGAAAATAACTTTGAGGGCTATGATATTTTTATAGGCTTTTCATACAATTTCATATTAAATGTGAGGAGCATGCGGTCGTCAAAGTGAGTGTGAGTGTTTATTATGAAGTGGAAAGAAAGGGAGAAGGCGGGAGTAAGATAAAAAGAAAAATTGGAGGGGAAAGTGTAAAAGTAAAACTTGGCAGTATGACTGAACATCCAGGACCACCGAGCTGTGATATCACCAACAATAAGTCTCGTCGCTCAGTTCTTTAATACAAATCCGCTTTTTATTCACATTTTTCATTATGTTTTGTGTGCTGCTAGAGGTTCTTGGCTGGTCATGTATTTCCACACATGAAGTGCGCTGATCTGAGTTTATCCTTGTGTTTGTATATATATATTAGGGCCGGGACTCGATTAAAAAATTAATCTAATTAATTACAGGCTTTGTAATTAATGAATCGAAATTATCGCATTTTAATCGCATATAAAAATTTGACCTGAGAACAGTGAGAAGTAATTTTTTTTGGTATGGGTTTTTAGTATACCATTGAATAATGACTGAATACATAAGCTTAACCAACAAAATATTGTTTATTTTTGTTCAGCCAAGTCCAGCAGACCAATATTGTGCCGTGCGTGATTTCACATTGAGCCGTATATACTACACACAGCTGTTGTTCACAGACCAGCTGCACAAAACCACGTTCATTATCTGCGTGGTTTTGTGCAGCTCGTCAGTGAACAGCGGCTGTGTGTAGTATATACGGCTCAATGTGAAATCAAGCACCTGATGGCATTTACCGCTGATTACATGACGGCTTTACTGACAAAACGTGCAAACATATCGACCGATCTGGATCGGTGCATCACTACTTTCAAGAACATTCAAAACATTAGAAACGTTGGTGCTCCAGTATAATCGGTCCGCCGAAACTCATGCAGTTAGTAACATTCCACGGTGTAAAAATAAATGCGTTTAAAATGCGTAAAAAAAAATTTACGCGTTATTTTTGTGTAATTAACGCGTTAAAGTCCCGGCCCTAATATATATATATATATATATATATATATATATATATACACACAAACAATAAAGATTTAAACATTTTGGGTCAGTTTGCTGAAGCCGAACAGGGTTTAAGACTAGTCTTAGATTAAAATAAACGTTAAAGTGTCTTTAAAAAGATTAGTGCCATTGTTTGGTCATGCACAAAAGTAATGTTTTTTTAAGTCATGTTTGTTAAAACTTTTTCCTAATTTAACAATTGCATAATCCTGGCTTAATCTAATCCCTGGAACCAGTGCCAAGATGTTTCTGACTAAACTAAAATAAAAAATCTACACTAAAATGAAAATTACAAATGTTGCTTGTACTAAAATTCCTAAATTGGGGAAAAAAAATAATAATAAAAAAATAATTTGTAAATAACTAGGTTTAGAGTGGTCGTATCAGACGTTTGGTCCCTACTGTATATTTTTTATTGTGTGTGTTTTTTAACTAACCTCCTTCATCTGTGAATTTCGTCTTTGTTTACTAGAGACTTGAAGATTGAGAACTTTCTGTTGGATGAGCACAACAACATTAAGATAGTAGGTGAGTGTGTCTTGCCATTTGCCTTTTTACATAAATGTATCTTTTAATATGAGGGAAGATTCTGTCAAAGCATTTCTGCTGTAATACATCAGTAGCTTGACCTTTGACCTCTGAGAATCACCAATCATTATAGTTACAGTAGTGTAAACAAATGTAAGCGCACAGGAGGCACATCTCATTTACAATAAGCTGCTTCACTTTTATCCAAAATGAGAAACGTTACAATTCATGATATGGTCATAATCGCTGTAAAGTGACTGAATGAGTAAGTTCCATGGTTCTCTGTCTCCTTCATTCTTGTATCCATGTATTTCACTGGAGGCTTCTGAAATTCTTAAAGCCAAATTTCAAAACTGTCTAAGAAAATTAAAAGCTATAATAAGTCTACATACAGTCTTTTATTAATGGTTTCTTTATCAGAAACTGTAGACAGTATGAAGTGCTTGTATGCATATGCACTAGCATGTGAGTGTGTTTGTGTGCAGACTTTGGTCTGAGTAACACTCTGAAGGCAGATTCTCTGTCTCTGGAGCTGCTGAACACTCAGTGTGGCAGTCCTGCTTATGCTGCTCCTGAACTGCTGGCCCACAGGAAATATGGCCCTAAAGTGGACGTCTGGTCTGTGTGAGTATGTCTTCAAGCAAATACATTTAACTTTTCTTTTTTTTTTTCAGATGGGATTTTTTTAGATGGGATAAACATTGTATTATTTTTAATGCTGGCTGATGATGATTGTGTGTGTGTGTGTGTGTGTCTCTGTGTGTATGTATAGGGGTGTGAGCATGTTTGCCATGTTGACTGGCACTCTGCCATTTACAGTGGAGCCCTTTAATATTAAGCAGCTTCACCTGAAAATGGTGAATGGAGAAATCAGTCCGATACCATCAGACATCAGCAAAGGTAAAGGAAACACATTCTTTCCAGATTTTTCCATTAACTTTCTAAAGACGTTTACCTTTTTTATTGACCTAACAATGTTTACATGGTGGCCAGAAACCTAAACCCTAACAAAAACATTCTTGCATTTTCTCTAAAACATTATTTAATGTTTATTAAGCAGTTTTCTTCTTGTGGGAAAAAAACAAAACATATGTATATATATATATATATATATACATACACTATGGGCCGATTTCCCGGATAGGGATTAGGTTAATCCAGGACTAGACCTTTGCTAATTTAGGATATTTAAGAATTTTTATAAACATGTCTTACAAAAATGCATTATCTGTGAGTATTTTAAGACCAAGCAATGACAATAATGTATTTTAAGATATCTCAGTGCAAGCTCTTAACATTTATTTTAATCTAGGACTAGTCTTAAACCCTGTTCGGGAAACTGCCCCGGAGAGTTTATAGCAAAAATAGAACATTTTCAAAAATCATGTTTTTATTGCACTGAACATAATTGAATTTACTAAATTTATTTAAGGTTGACAAACTATAAACTAAATTTGTTGATTTAAATGTAAATCAAATAAATAAATCCGCTTTCCTTAAAAACAACCTTTTTTATTGTTTGTAAATTTATTTTTTAACCTAGTCAAAATAACCCCAACTGCATTTTGATTGAGATTAATTGGAATGCACAATGAAAAACCTGAGAATTGTTAAAAACTTATTTTTTAATAATATAATATATTATATATATAATATATATAAAGCATATATATAGAAGGCTATATATATCAAGACTATAACTGTAAAATATAAAATATGTACAATATATATTTTAGATATTTTTTATTATATACCATATTTTATTTGTATATTTTAAATAAATGAATAAATTCATTTTTACAGAATTTTCGGTCAAATAAATGGCACCTTGATGATAATAAAAAAGTAACGTCTTTCAAAAACATCTAAAAAAATCTTATTGACCCCACACATATTTATACACTTGAAGATTTATTCCTAAAGGTTTCTACATCAAGACGAGACACAGAAAGAGAGCATTAAAAAAAAAGAGAGATAAAAGTTTTGGAGAGCAGTGGTGCATTTCAAAATGTCTTCTTCTCAATCAGATTGTGAGATCATCTGATCCAGCAAATTAATATTAATTATCATGAATATTAATAACAGAGTATATTCACCAGTTGCAAAAATAGATGCACTACAAACATGATGATGCAAAATGTCTGCTAGTGGAACAGAACCTGGCCGGGTTTCCCGATTGGGTTGCAGATTACACTAGATCATTACGTAGTTGCACATTACAAATGGTGAATTACCTCTTGTTTCTCTGGAACAGCACATGCATCATTTATTAAAAAGAGGAATATCAAAGTGTAGGCAACATTTAATGGTACAGTTGCAATGTTTAACACTAATACAGTCAGTGCTCTGGATTAAGTATGGAGGAAATGAAGAAGCCATTTTGTGAGTTTTGTTGACATCCAGAGGCTTCCTGTAATGGCAGTCTAAGTGAATGAGTAAATGTGATCGTCACTGTCTGCTGACACAAACACTACCTTCACCTCAGTGCACACACACACACACACACACACAGACAGCCAGCGCAGTGCCAAACTGGCAGTCTCCCCCCCCAGGTTGAGAAGGTGGAACAGGGGAGCAAAGTGCTTCTTAAATCTGATCTGCCCTTCTGTAAGAGAAGCCTTGAGAAGTTCAGTCTGGGTCAGGCACACACACATACGCTCGCTCCTCTGACAAATCAGTGTTGAGATCTTCTGTGTAAGGTTAAAACAGAGTTTTGAGACTCATTTAGCAGTGTCAAGATGTCAGAGTTCTCCTTTATTCCTCTCTAGCGGCTGTACAGTTTGTCTTGTCTCTGCTGGAGCCAGAACCAGCAAAAAGGCCAACAATAAAAGCAGCGATGGAGGACAAATGGTTGAATGAGGGTTATGCCAAAAGACCCCTCCATACTGTCAATCATAAAAACAGGTATGTGTAAATTTAAAACTAATTCTAAGGAACAGACAGAGAAAGACACGGACAACTTGAAAAATCAATTTCCTGATATCTGTACGTGTGGGTTCTTCTGGACTTTTTTAGGCTGCGTCCGGAGGATCTGAATACAGCTGTGTTAAACTACATGACTGAATCTCTAGGTTATGGTCTATCTGATATCATCCATACTGTCATCAGTAACAAGCCATCAACCATTTTGGCTTGCTACCATTTACTGCTGAAAAAACTCACCAGGCATCAAAAAGTAGTGAGGACCATGAAGGTAAAATGATATGTGCTTAAAAAAAATTATGAGTAAAAACTGTTAAACTGTCAAATGTTTACGAAATTACGAAAATTCGTAAGAACTTCTTAAATGTTCTGTCGCTTTAAGTAAGTCACTTCAAATTAATTTAATGTGTCTATTGAATAAAAGTACTTTTACTTTTACTAAAAAAAAAAAAATAATTAATTAAATATGAAATTTTATTTGAAATTACTAGTTAATACAAATAATGTTCTATACAATCATTATCAAATGAGGTTGTAATGCCTAAATCCACTTAGAGGATTTAAAATGAATAATTCTGCCTTTTAGCATTTTATTTTTATTTTATTCACACAGTATAATATATATATATATATATATATATATATATATATTTTATTTCAAGTCATTTATGTGCTTAATTTATTGGCTTCTATAATTTTTCAGTTTATTAACCATAACATGAAAAAATCATTATTTTAAAATAGATGTATCCTTAAATACAAGTGTGTTTATCAGCACTTTTTGTCCTACTTCCTGGAGGAGAGAATGATCACAATGCATGATATGATGCCTTCAAGGTTGGCTAGTTGTTTTGGTTTTGGTCACAGCATGTCAGTGAATATCCTCAGAGAGAAGAGAAAAGTGAGTGGAATCTTCTGAACAAGGGCTTGTCGAGAGGGAGAAGCAACGCGAGTGCAAAGAGTCAGCAGCAGGTGATCTGTCCAGCTATGCTTCTCTACCCAATAATGTGGCACAAAAACGATCATATCAACACAAAACATTTAACAAACTATTTCTTCACTAGTCTCCTCAGAGTGACACATCCAATGAGAGGAGCTCAAGGCAGGCCAGTAAGACCCAGAGGAGCCAGTCACAGGACAGAGATGCCCAGAGTGGCACAAAAAGGACAGCGGAGACCATCAGACTTAAGCAGCCAATAGTGGACAGAGCAGAGTCCCCCTCCTCCCTGCCTCTGGACACAGCTAATGAGATTGCCATACTGGTCGAGACACAAGAAGGGCTGATTCCTAAGGGTAATATTCACTTCTTATATCACTAACAGAGCGCTGCAATGATGGAGTATTTTTGTACAATCTTTTTCTGAACTGTGAAGCCTTAATACAATTGTCAGAAATAGAAAGCTGAAGTGAGGCTATAAAAAAATATACCATAATTGTAAAACTTTAAAATCACCAGCACTAAGACTTACTCTTTTCATCTTAAAATCTAGAAGTTGGAAAGCTTAAGAAGATTAACAGCATGATGCTGTTTAGTCCCTGATGTTGTGGCAAAAATTTCAGAGACTCTCAGTCAAGAAGACAAATACAGCAATTGCGTTTTATATAAAAATAAAGATT
>JAUCMT010000054.1:7879181-7906975 GCA_032357475.1 Enteromius thamalakanensis | reverse complement strand
GATACATATCGATATCGACCGATATGAAACACTGATATCGTGATACAGTTTTCAGCCATATCGCCCAGCCCTAACACCTAGTGGATTAGACTAGTAATAATATTAACGTAAATCTTATGTTCAACAGGCTAGTTTCCATACAGTTTTTACGCTGTTTTGTTACGGACAAAGAGAATTTGCGTAAAAAAAAATCTCCAGCCTGTTTCCATCCAACTGGCCTTTTATCGATAAAATGGGGTGCGTGATGACATCATCCTTAGAAAAACTAATTGTCGCATACTTTTTGGTATATCGCAAAAATATTTGCCCTTAAGCTGTTTTATTAGACTGTATTGGAAACAGGAACGTTAATTTTGCTTATTTTATTTCTCCTAACCGACAACCAGTGGTCGTTAGGGTATTATTAACCATCAAGATTAGGCTAAATCACAAATAAATTAAATTTGAATTGATGCGTGGCTGTGAGTGACCCATTAAAATAGCTTAAAATTCATTTTATACGTTCAAAAAGCAGCATAAACATCAGAACTTGAGGATTCACATCACACGCAGAGCTTGTGCGAACAGAGAAAGACATAAGCTATAAAAGAAAAAAAAAAGCCAAATATATATATTTTTTAAATAAATAATAAATTAACAAAATGAAAGATAAAAAACTGCCACAAGCAGCAGCCTATATGCAAAACTTCAGATCATTTTTGTGATGTGCTCTTAAAAAAGCGGCATCCAATTATCTACATAATCCCAACTGTTTTTATTTTGAATGTACACAAATAAAACAAATATTTAGAACAGTTTTGAGTAATGCCTTATTATTGAACGAGTAGCCTATAGTAAGCTGTTTCCACTTTTATAAGAGGAAAACAATCAACTGATCCTGCCAGCGCTGCGCACATTAAACTACTGATTCGACAACTATAATATCCTGAACAAAATCAGGCCTAATACAGTTTTACTTTCAAAGTAAAACCTATGAAGTGCTAAATATTCTTCGCAAAAACTCCTTGGATGGAAACCTGGCTAGTGTTTGTGGAAATAAATATTGAAAAAAATCTATTTGTGGCCTTTGAGAATAAATTTTAAATTAACCACATTTAAAAAAAACAAAACAATATATATTAAAAAAATAATTTTTGCATAATTTAATAAAATGCATAATTACTAATTAATGTTACAATTTGATAAAGCTGTATAGTTTATAAAATATACCAGTGTGTAAGATGTTTTTTTTTATATATTTGAAAGGGAGTCTTAATACACCAGTCTTGACTATTATAAACCACTTTTATAAACATAAATAAAGGAAATGCATTATTTAAATAATACAAATAAATAATAATAAATCATTGTTATTATTTAATCTCATGCGAGATACTGGATGTCCTTGTGTAGTCTGGGTAAGATTCAATACGAGTCGTGACTCTCACCTTCACTACTGAGTTCCAGAAGGGGTGCATGACGTAGATAGAGAGGGGGTTGGAGTCAACCGCACTGTACTGTAAAAAAAAAAAAAGAGATGACAGGATATGCAGAATGAGACAGGACATTAACACTCATGTCCGGAAGTGTGAATGTCAAAAAGTGTTAACAACAGTGTGCTTAAGCTGTCTCAACTAATATTGCACATTGTGTCTACAAGCTACAAATGGAAGAATATATCGACTATCTCTAATCGATATATCTCTAGTTAGATTCTGCACAAGCAGGTGGAACTGGAACATAAATTCTTATGCTTAAACCTAGAGGCAATTTAAAATGGCATACGTCTATCAAATATGAAACTGCTCACTAAAACACACAATACTAAGTGGTATGATTCACTGGTGAAGGCAGATCACTTTTCAGCCACTTCCCCAGCATGTGTTCACTGTGGGAGCTCACACTTAGGGATAGGGCAGCTATTGGAGCCTTGAAAACATCTGGATCTGGGAAGAATTGAACCAAAACTCTTGAACCCCTGAAAAATGTTTTCTAAAATGCATGTTTATTTACTAGTCTGATGTGTTTAGCTAAAAAAGCATAGCTTGATTTAAAGTATGTATGAAAATAATGTATATAAAAAGCAAATATAATAACCCTGATCAGATAGAGGGGTAAAATAAACACGCTGCGGTAGTCATGAGGGGGGCAGTCATACATGTCAGATGACCCTACAAGTATGTGCAAACATGCAGAGCAAAGATAGCTCATTCCAACTCAGCAGCCCAAAACACCGGCAGTAAATAAATACACCTTTTCAGGCCAACAGGACATCAGGAAGTACACAGGGTCAGAGACACACTCGTTCACAAGCCCTGTCAAATAATACACAAAACTGTAACACGCCCAGGAATTCAGCCTCTAGACCCTTGCAGTTCCACACCCTTTTAACCATTATGTTCTTCTTCAGAGATGCCTAGTATTAAAGATTTCATTTATTTAATGCATTATAAATTAATAATTATCTAATAATAGAAAAATGCTATGGATTACGAGAAAGCATAATTAATATAAATATGTATGTATATATATATATATATATATATATGTAAATATTTGAGACATGCATTCAAATATTTTGTTTCAATGTGTTTAATTGTAAATTTACACAAGCAATACATTAAGTTAACATGTTCCTGTTGGATCCTGCTAAACATCCATATAACTGTTAATACTGGGAAATGTTATGATTTAAAACAACTGCATAGCATTTCAATATATTATTTACAAATGTGGCTGTAAAGATACATTTTCAGCATACATTACTCTTCGGTGTCACGTGATCATTCAAATATGCTGATTTGGTGCTCGAGAAACATTGTAATAATTATCCTCATGGTTGAAAACAATTGTGCTGCCTAATATTTTTGTGAAAACCTGGATACATTTTTCAGGATTGCTTTATGAACCACAGATTAAAGAACAGCATTTGTCTGACAAACAAATCTTTTACAACTTTACAATTGTTGCTAAATAAAAGCGTCCCTTAAAAGTACTTTTAAAACAAACTACTCCATATTGATTAACAACTCCAGATTAGCTGGATAGATGGATAATAATTGGATAAACAAAGAGCTCTGTATCTCAATCCTTTCAGATGCTTCTTTTGTAAATTATATCAGACTCAGAGGAACCTGACGCTATACAGTAACACCTGAACTTTAAATGAACACAGAGGACAATTAAAGTGAAAGCCCGGGGTGCTTGTGACTCACATGCAAATTATGTCCTAACCATAGATCCTTGTTAAAGGCGGAACCAGAAGCCTATCCCGGTTCAATTCCAACCAAATTGACAAAATAACCAACAACATATAAACCATACAGACCAACTAGAACAACCGTCGACACCGTGTTTGTGTTGGACTGCTAAAACAATGTTCGGAACTGAAGATCTACTTTCACCGGCGGTTTCAAGTCACTGTGGTATACCAATGAATTAACCGGTTAATAACACTAATATGTCCTTAAAACCTAGCGGTTGGGTGTATTTATACTAACAAGTAAATGCTGTATCAATATATCCCACAAATTTGAGGGGAAAATATACTAATTCCCTTTAAAAGTGATAAGAAGCCGCAGTTGTCCTTTATAGAGAGCGGCACACACCGGCAGACCTCATGCTTCATGATAGCATTAACAGTACGGCTCGGCTAGCCGACACCCTGTAGTACTGCACATTTAGCGGAATAAGAGCGGCCTCACCTTATATTTATCAAAACCTGAGAGTTGCTCTTGGGTG
Source organism: Enteromius thamalakanensis (assembly GCA_032357475.1). NCBI lineage: Eukaryota > Metazoa > Chordata > Actinopteri > Cypriniformes > Cyprinidae > Enteromius > Enteromius thamalakanensis. The sequence continues at coordinate 7,903,255 of JAUCMT010000054.1, read as the reverse complement.
ACATAGTGGTATTGAGCCATGATGACCGCAGCACGGCTCTGAGACGGACCGAAATTCACCACCTTGTCGGTGCACAGTATCCGCAGTGCTGCGCGTGAGCGGCGGCGGTGCAGTGGCGTGACGCCTGAAGCTCCGCCCACAAAACAATCAGTTATTTCATAATAAAAGCCGATGTGGAACTTCCAGTAAAACATTAGAAAGACAAGTTTACATTTTTTTGATGCTACGGAAGCTTCATAAATATTACAGATATACATCGTAATATTAAGGTTTTTTTCCAACTGCTTGCACAAAAAAAATCTTTACTTATGAAACCTGACACTCAAACATCACAACCACCCATCCAATGTCATTTCCGTTTTCAAACACAACCAATCAAAATGGCACACTGATTCACACGTCTACACATGGTTGGTGTATGTCTTTTATTTTGTACTGTGTATTTACAACCACAAAGGCGTAAGTAAAAACGGTTGGCAAAGATGTGTTTGTGAAAATTCAGTGCTTAATTTGAATAAAGTTTGGAAATTGGGGAAAAAAAACTTTTTTTCTATATATTTTTAAATAAAGCCCAACATTGAACTGTAAAATGAATACACATATATATATAAGTTTTATTGAGTAATATTACGTTGTTTTCTACTTATTAAAGTGCTGTACATAATATTTATTTGTTTTATTTTTACATACACATTTTTATATTGTTTTTCTATGTCGTTCTATAGACCACCGAGTCATGGGAGATCATCGGAACTCAGATTGAAATCCATAGACATCTACATAAAACATTAATAAAATGTTCTGCCATATGGACTAAATGCAGTATTACAAAAAAAAAACATTATTTTACACTATGTGAGCGGAGTTAGTTGTAACATTATTTCTTATTGTAAATTAGTTTTATGAGATATGGATACAAAAGGTATTTAAAAAGTTTTATAGTAAATGTAATGTTTATAAATTAATATAGACATGACTCGCTCATGCTGTAGTGTCACTGTCTAGCCACTAGGGGACGCTGCACATACACGAATCAAAAAAATGGTTAAAAATCTCTGTAGAAAGGTTACGTTGGACATAACTGCATGTTTGTCGATAAAAACTAAAACTAAATCTCCATATACACAGTTATACAGAAAGCCTACTTCACAACATTCAAGAGTGATTGTGTGCATTTTTGCTTTTTTTTTGTTCTTTCTCTTTTTGGCTACAGGCAGTTCAAGAGCAAAACATGAAATATCATTAATTTAATTATGATATATTTTCAAATCACAGGACAAAAACAACAACATGTATCTGCATTTATTAACACGCCATAAAAAGTGCCACATTTCAAATAGCTACAATTCACAAACCTAATCTCTGCTTAAGGTGCTTGGCCCCCATATCTGTTGTTTTCAGGTATCAAACACAGGTCATGTTACATTTAAGACAGCTATGAGAAACAGGTCACATTTATAAGGCATCTAAAAACATTTAAACAATAATGTTTCTACACAATAAGATATTATAAAAAAAATAGTAAATCATACATTGTTTTAAGATATGTTGCATAATTATATTTATTTAAAATGTAATAAAGTAAAGTTCATCAAGGATATAGAAAGTAAAAACTGGATCTTGCTGGAATTGGGAACTTCAGCACGATAACAACATGATTAAGTCTGTACAAGCCCTATTTAGTTTCTCTAATTAATTTAAAATTTTTAACAAATTACCAAAAACTAGTAACTTATGCTGGAGACATTTCCCTAACCCCAAGCCCAGAAGGCATCTGCAAACCCTTTTCATGTTACGCTTATTTTGAGGGAAAGTTTGTGGAATGGATTTTAACAAGCTAAAATGGTATAATCAATTTGGCCGAACACAAAAGGTGTGGGGAATATGTAGAAATGTATGATGGGCATTTCAGTACTGAAGACCTGTCCATGCAGGCCTGTAGATCCCAGAGGTGTGATGGGGTCAGTCACATTAAGCAAGAGAATCACTTTTACCACGGGATGGGGGGTGTTCATGTGTGCGGGGCTTGTTTTGACTGTGAACGTGCCGGAGGTTTTTTTGTGAGGGTCGAGCAAAGCAAGATGTCAAAGAGCGTGAGCTGCAATCACAGGCTCCATCCTGGCAAAGAGACGGGAAAGAATAAAGGGATTCGCTTAGCATTATGACAAATCATGTGACATTAAGACAAAGACTAGAATAGTAACAATGTAAAATTTTATTAAATACAAGACTACTGATTGTAGGTGTCCCATATATCATTGTTTTGACAGAATATTTCTGCTTGTTTAAAATAAAATAAATTAAAATATGTAATGAATGTTTATCTTTAAAATAAATATTGACTCACAAATCTAGACATACTAAGAAATAGCTTCTGAGGAAGTCCGTTGTGAACTCAATAACAGTTCTGAGCAAGTCTGATTCATACAGTGACTAACAGGTGAGTCCGAGACTATTTCATGAATCTTTTTAATAGACTCAATAAAAAAGAGTTTATTCATACGAATCATTTGGTTCTGATAAAACCACACATGAACACTGTTTCCAGAGTGACTAGATTTCACATTACTGTCGAACTTAATATTTTTGCACCTATTTTAATTTTAATGAAATATTGAAAAGAATTTTCCTGGGATGATTAAAAATTTTTGCCATGCATTAACATTTTAATTTTAATATTTTGATTATATAAATGTTTTTTTTTGTATATTTGTACTTATTATTTATATATATATATATATATGTACTAAGAATGGTTATTTAGTTGTTTGAAAAAATATATGTATGTAGTATATATAAAATTTTAAAACAACCACATAGCCATTTTCTTATTATATATAAATAAATAAGTATATGTAATCAAAATATTAAAACAAGTTAGTATTTCACAACTGAATTGTGCCATAATATATGCTTCATCTTGCTCTGAATAGTCACTGTTGCTGACATGGCGTTAAATCATAAATAAATCCAATTAATTAATTGAAAAACTATAATGTAAATACAATAGATTTTTGTCATGTTGCTGATGTTAAACTAACCTTGCTACTAACCTCCAAGCCTTTGTTCTTGCTGACTGAACCCCTGTCGATTTGGCGCTGAGTTTGGGTCTGGCTCTGACACACCGTCTCCTCTTTTTGGCCTTGTTTCATAAATCTGCGGTTCACGATCTTGGTGATGCTGTCGTTTCTGACGAGTGGCACTGCTGGTATACGAGATGGGGGTTGCTCAGGTTTCTTTGGACCCACCAGACCGATGTGATCCCTACGAGCTGCTGGGGCTTTCTCCACCTCCGGGTTGGTCTTCTCTCCTCGACCACACACATTGCGCAGAAACTCATGGACCAGACCGTACTTGTGAACACCTACATTTTTACGGCCGGCATGTTTAGTACTGCCCTGTACTGAAACTGAATTTGGCCTGCTAGGTGTCGACGCACGCTGCGGCTGAGCCCACAAAGCACGCTCTTTTGCTCCATAATCCGGCCTGGAGGAAGCACTGAGAGATGAGGAGGAGGACAAAGAAGATGTGGTGAAAGAGGAAGAGGATGAGGGGGATGTGGAAGAGGAAGACTTAAAGGAAAAGGGAGAGGATGCAGAGTGCCTGCGTTGTATTTTCGGGGAGGTGGTTTGTGGTTGAAACCGATCTGCTGGACCAGGGACCCTTTCCAGTGACACTGACGTCTGTGGGGTTCTTGAAGAAACGAATGAGGTCACTCGAGGAGACCAGTTCTTCGCTGCATAAAGGCATCGAGGACCATCAGTTTGTAGTCCAACTGTGGTCACCTGTGGTTGGGATTGAGTTTGTGTTCCTATACTCACAACACCGCTCACAAAATCCTTCGCTCTTTTCCTCTCCACAGGGCTGGACTGAGAGGTTTGCAGCACACTGGCTGTGATTTCCTTCATGTCATCACTCAGGTTGGCTGAGACATCCAAGTTATTGAAAGCCAAGCGTGAAGGGGACATCACACTGGAGGTCTGAAGACCAGAAGAGGATGTAGAACTGATGACAGCCATCGAATCTCTCTCCATCAAACTTTGGCAGTCAAACGACAGGCTACTCAGCCAGTTTTCATAAGCAGCGACCCAGTCTTGGTTTACAAGGCCACAGGAAACGCCACTGAAATGCGGTTCCTGGCTCTCCTCAAGCTCTTCCTCCTCTGCTGCTATCAGGGAGCTCATTTGGATCCTTTTTGCTGATGGTGGGCTGTAATATATACGAATGCCGGTTCTCTCTGGAGCAGTGTGGCTTCGCTGGGTCAGCTCCTGGTTTAGGTTCAGACCAGGGAAACTGGGAGGCATAAGAGGAGAGTCCCAAGTCTTGCAGGGGTCTTCTCTGTCCAGAACGGCAGCTTCTCGACTGAGGTACTTCCAGTTCTTGTTGGGTTTTGCCATACTAGTTTTGAGAGGCATCCTATGGAAAAAACAAACTTTGTCAAGGAATTTAACCAGATCATTTGAGTTCAAACTACGGTGCAAACAAAGAATCAAGCTCACCTCTCCATTTTTGCTTCTTTAGTTAACATCTTGTGTCTGGGGGACTAAAAATGCATCAGAAAGATTATTACTTGTGCATGCATAATTAGTTGATTTGTGTAATTTTATTATATTAAATCATGCATTGAATAACAAAAAAATACTTCAAAAACACCTTTACATTAAGAATAAAATGAAACAACTTTGATAAAAATACATGACACCACAAATATTGTATTGCAATATAACCTTTCAGCAGAAAAAGACTGAATCGTTTTAAGGCAGGGAATCCTTCCCATATTGCCCAGGGATGAGCAATTTAAGATAAACCGCATTAAATGAAAAGGCCTGTCTTATTTAAAAAAGTGTGTCAGAGAGATAGTTAAGGATTAGAAAAAAGAAAACAGCAAGAAAACCCTTGGATCAGGGGAAAAAAATACTGGCAAAATTCCTTTGCACTCCAATCCAGGCTTTACTTAACCCCATCAAACTGTCACTGTCTGCATTCCACTTTTATTATTAGCATCTATGATAATAAACAGGACTTTTTGTTTAAAGGAAAGAATGAAAGTACTGTAAACCTCAAGGACAACAATACAATTTAAAATATCCATTATGCATTTGTTCCTTTGTATAATGCTTCCTTATTTCTCTGTACAATGTTACCCTCCGTTTACTGTAAAGGAAAGTAAACTACTTATTTGAACTTCTGCTGAGGCTTGATAAGTCTCTCTGTGGTCGCTGTGGTTTGGCTAAGCCTTTTTCAGATTCAGAAGTTGTGATTGAAGCTGATGGCTGCACTCTGCCTGCTGTCCTATACAGTCCCAAAAGGGGATTAGCCTAAATTCAGTTGCCATGCGGCCTTTACACACACACACACACAGGCCTGTCTCATAACTCTGACCTCTGTAGCTGTAGTAGGACTGCAAAACATTTATTTTATTGATAGTTCAGACTTCAGATAGCACAGAACTATTGTGGAGTCTGTGAGATATTAGAATGTTTTTGAAAGATGTCTCTCGTGTTCACCAAGTCTATTTATTTGGTTAATTTCAATTAAAAATGTTTGAATTTGAATATTTATTAAAAAATATATATTTATTCCTGTGTTGGAAAAGTTGAATTTTCAGCAGCCAGTACTCCTTTTTAATCTGTTTAATGCATGTTAAACAACATTTAAAAACGTTTTTTTCTTAAAAAACCCAGATGACAAACTTTTAACCGCTCACACAAAAAAATGCCACAAAAAGGAACTGAACAGTAGAATTAGGTAAATATAAATATTCAGAAATATTACATAATATACAGAAATAACACCTGAAGTCCCATTTAAAAATCAGTTACTACATAAGATATGTATTAATATTAAATTAATAATTAATATATACAAAAACAAATTTGTTTACAATAAACATATATATATATGTATATATAAAATATATTTATAAATGATATAACATTATACCTTATATTCATAGACTAATGTTAACAAACTGAATTTTTTTTTAATAAAATGTTACCAATTAATCAATAGTTCACATCCCTCCTCAAAAAAAAATGTTTCTAGTGAGACCTGTTTTGATTGTTGACCTTTAACTTTGAAATAATGTCAAAGTTCCACAATACACTGAACATGCAAATTATTGTTTTAGTGTATTAGTTAAATTTTTGCTCTGACCTGCATTTTTCTATTTTGCTTAGCTGTCTTCAACTCTTCACACTCTAGACGCACATGGTTCAGGTGTTCTAGCAGCTCCTGCCGCTCAGAGCTCCAGCTGCTTTCACGGACCTTCAGCTGTCTTGTCAGGTCCATCACTGCAGTATAAGACTCCGCTAACAGGTGCTGAAGCTTCTCAATGTGGTCCTTCTGCAAAGCCACATTCAGGTCTGATTGACCCTTTCCTCCTGCCTTCCCAGCTGAACCGTCCAGCTGTAAACAAACACAAACAGCTTGATGATATTTCTGCTTCAATTGGCTCCTACAGACGCAAGAATGAAGAAAGAGGAGGAGACGACATGAGAGGCAGACAAAAGGTTCATTGATACTCTCTGAAGGGACTTTAAACTCCTTTAGTTCTCACCCTGTTTTTGAGGCTCTTGAGCTCTTCACACTCTACGGCCCATGCTGCTTTGGCATTTGCAAACTGCTGGATGACAAACTGGGCTGCTCTGTGCTGCTCCCAAAGTTCAGAGAACAGATTCGACAGAGCTGTCCTGAGGTCTGACAGCAGGGCACTGCTCACCTGAGAGAGGAACACAACCAGACTGTCTGAAATGACTTCTTTTAAGCTGAATTCATTGCAGAATAAAATGCTTATGGAAGAATGTTGAAACACTATTATTTTTAACCCCAGTAATCATACCTGACTGTTGCACTTCTGTTGAATATTATAATTGCTAGCTTTTGACTCTGTGTCCTTAAGCAGCTGAAGATCATTCTGGCAATAAATCTGAAATGAAAAAAAAAGAAAAAACATATAAAATTGGCTGTTTCTGAGTGAAACTAACTTTACACAGATGGTTATTGTTTGAAATTATTTATATTATTATTTTAAGAAAATATGTGACACTTTTATTAATAATAAGCTTTTCAAATATTTTTGTTTTATTCTATAAAAACTTATAGAAGTTGAGAAAAAAACATATTTAGGATACTTTACAAGGTAAACATTATTAAACATTATTAACACCTTACATGATGAGATGTGAAAGATTTAATGGCAATTCTTGTATGAATGCTTTATCATTTAGTGTGCAGATTAATTAAAAGTATTTTCAAATAGGACTTAAATGACCCAAAAAGTGCCCAAAGTTGACAAACACCTAACTATACAACATATATATGCTTTTGGCATGCATTTTTATTTTGCATTCAGTGTACATTTACATTAATTTCTTTCCTGAGAATAGAAGTAGCAAATGTCACTGCTCAATTTACCTCAAACAGGCTCTTTCCATCAGCTGTGGGTCTCTCTCCCTGCCTCCATTGCTGGATGAACCATTGGAGCTGTAGCGTGAGCAGCACTAAGCTGTCCTGGTTACACTGATTTCCAACATTTCCTTCCCCCTGACTTGCTTGTTTCTTCGCATCCTCTTTCATCTCACTTAAGTCTTCACCACACTGCAACATGTTCTTCTCTGTAACAGGCCCAGGTTGCTCTGAATTGGAGTTTGATAGCACCTCCAGCTTTTCTACAAGAGCACGCAGTTGGGCTTGTAACACCTCTAATCCATTGGTTAAGGGACTCAACATGGGGTCCAAAAGCCACTGTTGTGTCCTGCACTGAGGATCTACTGCAGTTTTGCCTAAGTAAGAACCACCAGCAGGAGTGTTTTGGGTGCATGTAGGTGGGAGGCCATTTTTTACTGGGGTTGTTAGGAGCTGGATAGTCGATCTGACAAGGAGCGCCTGGTCATGGATGGCGAGAAGACTTTCTAGATCTTTCACACCAAATGTGCAGTCAGACTTACACTGAGCTTGTCCGTCTTCCTCTTTAGTTTCTGCAGAAAGCTCCTGTTCCCCACCAATGGGCCCTTCTCTGTGCATGTGACTGATAGAAGAATTCTCCACATGATCCTCCTCTACATGCATATGGTTCTCCTGTATTTTATTGTAGGTAGTTGTTGCATCTGCTTTCTCTTTCCCATCCAGACATCCACCTCTAAGCATCTCCCCCTGTTCCCCAGTTTGGAGCACCACTGCTAATCCTTCACCGGCCCCCTTCACCGTCTCCTCTTCTTCCAGACTTCCTCCTCCTCGTTCACGCAGTTCACTCATCTCTGCTCGCAACCCTCGGTTCTCCACCTCTAGCTCCACTATACGACGACTCAGTAGTGTGGCTTCCTCCTCCACCAGTCGCAAGTGAACTTTGACCTCTGCTTCTCGGGTGTGGGCAGAGTTAGTAGCACCCGCTGCAGCCTTGGTTTCGTCCACCTCACCATAAAGCAGACGGTATTTGGCGAGCTCCTCCCGCATCGCCTCACTCTCCAGAGCCATCTTTGTAAGCTTTTTGCACATGAGCGCAGACTCTTCTTTGGCAAAGTGGAGCTGGCATTTCAAATCAGCGCTGTCATCCTGTAGAAGACACAGGTGTGTTAAAACAGTTGGCGTATATCAGAGGAACTCGGAGCACTAATGTTGGGCCTCTACAAAGACCTGTAACAAACCAGCACTAACCTTCACAAATCAATCATTTAAGACTAATTTAACTTCCAACTCACCTGTGGAGAGAGCTTCTTTTCACTCTTGCTGGATGTTGATCTCAAACTTCGTCTCTTTAGAGAATTCTGTGGATGCACCATATCCATAATTAGTCTAAAGAAATTTCAGCAGTTTATATAACGCAGTTTTTTATGTTTAAGTGGGTCGATGAAATTTTCCCCCCTAAGACGATGTCCTCCTAAGGGCATAAACGTTCATTTGAGTTATATTAATCATAGTTGTTATTTTCCATCATACCGCTGTCCACGGCATTCCAATACCCAGTGAAATGTGTGACTGTAAGCAAAGCATGCACCTACTAAACACATTCAATCATGTGAGTTCGCAAGAACCCCAACTCCATTACTACAACAAACATCCATACTGCTCCAAGTATGTCAAGAATCCTGGTCAGAGTCAGTCTATCTGTCTGCTGCTTTGTCTGAAAGGCTCAAACCCTTAAAAGTACAAAGAGCAGAGGAGGAGCATGTAGAATTATTTTGTTAAAAATAACCTCATTGAGTCTATCCAAGCTGATTACTTAGTATTTTACAATTTGATGTTTTGAGATGATATATTAGTCATTTAACTTGTAGATCATTTTTTTTGCCTCTAATGGATGAGTAAAAAATGTTTGTATGTAGATTATCATGTTTCAGGTGGTGTCAGGCTCACATGAGGCCTTGATAATCTGGTTGTAGCTGATTTGTTCTGCTGGTGAGGATCAGGAATGGGCAGCAGCTGTCTGAGCTGAGCTGCTGGGATCCACTACTAAGCACTGAATCCTGGATTAAACCGAATGCGTGCCGTTATTAAAGACCTACAGGCCTTCATTGCCAATAAAATGTAACTTGTTTGATGCGTTGGTATAATGGTGGTGGCCTAAATTTTTTATTACTGTGAGAAGGTGAAAGCAAGAAAAACATGCCTTGTTGCTAGTATTTTTAGCATGTGTGTGGTAAATCACATTTAAGCTTAATGCCTTGCAGCCAAAGTTGGACAAGTATCTCCCTTTCAGGTATCTCTAAGTGGTTTCTTTCTCACTCTCTTCAACCTTTCAGTTGCCTCATTTTTCTCTCTTTTCCCCCTCGCTGCATCTACAAGTGAGAATGACAGCTGCAGGTTGATTTCAGACCCTTAGATCATTCTATGCCCTACCCAAGCAGTCAGCTGTTGGTTACACCCTCTACATACAGTTGGGGTAAAGGTCAGATTGTAATCCTAACGCCATCATGAAACGAAGGAGTTTAAGCAACAAGCAAATACTGCTTAAAGCGATATAGGGCAAAAAGTAGTCAACATTTGAAGTGCATCAAAGTTGACAAGAACAAATTTAGTTTTTAGGTTTTAGGACACCATTGATGAAATTTGTTTTTAATTTATACTTTTATTCATTGCTAAAATTTAATTGATAGTAAAGAAATGTATAATGTTAAAAAAAAGATTTTTATTTTAAATAAATGCTGCTTTTCTAAACTAAAATTTTTAAAGAATCATGAAGAATTGTATCATTTTATACTATATTAAACAATTTTAACCAATAGTTGTGTGCAATGGCTTTGTGCTCACCTGTGACTTGTCCATCTCAGCCTGCAGGACCTGCTTTGCCACTTCCAAATCCTGCAGCCGTTCACGTAATTCCTCATTTTCCCATTCCAGTCGTGAATTCTTCTTTTGAATGGCTTCAAGCTCGCTGTGTAGGCGAAGAGACACGCTTTTGGCCACCTGGGAAAACAATATTACTTTAGCGTAAAGTAAATATACTGCACACCATGTGTCCATGCTAACTGACCACAAAATGTTGACATTAATAAGATAATTATCTCCTGTCATTTCATTCTCTTGGGGAACATTATTAGACACTAGAAGCTCTAAATTGATAGAAAATCTTATCTGAAATGTTATATGGAACATTGCAAACTGAGGATTAAGTTACCATGTTTCAGCTGTAGTTTGTGAGATTGAGGATAAGAGGAAATATGGTTAGTTAATTGTTCAGGATTCAGTATGGGTTGACTCCTATGATCTCCCTCCTTTGGTACCCTTTGCAAAGCATTCATCCTCTTGATGCTCAAGGGGTTGTTAACAATTGCAAACAATGTCAAGGGGAAAAAGTGCATGTGATTATATCACAGCATTCAGCATATGACTTTTCTTTTTTTATATATCGCAGGGTGATTATTAACAGCATTGAGATCCAGGAGCAACTCCACAAACTCGTATTTCTGTGAAAAAAAAGTTAATGATGGAAATGTGGAGCACAGGCCAATTTGAAATGGACTAAGTTGGATATCAGATTGCAGGACAGTCCTGTGGGGGTTGCTGAAGACTGAATATCTTGACAGAGTTCTAGTGAGGGCACTGAGAAGCGATGGACACACACTGGCCCAGTTTGTGAAAGGAGGGTATCTATTTCTCTCACATGCCTTTAAAATAGACTGATCATGGACATGCCCACAACACACACCAGCAGCTGTGCCTAGACACTTCCCCTCTCAGATACTGTGGTTATAGTCCTTGACACATATTCCTCACACATGCAAATGCACACACTCTTTTATTCAACCTTGAGTATCCTTCACATTGTGTTTCTCTAAAATACATTTTCACTCTTATTAAGTCCAATTCTGCACAGACAAAGGGTTGGGAAGAAACCTGAGGAATTTATTTTGAATAGTCTGGAAGTAGATTTCAAAAGAAAACAGCTATTTTATATGGGTCGTCCTGCTGTGTAAATTCGTTTTTAATTTGTAACGTTCCTACAGAAAGCTTTGTTGCTGATTGGCTGGGAAGTTCAAACCAAAAAATGCGTATGCTGTGAGTGGCCCACCACAAACTGAGCTACACCAATTGTCTGCCAAACACAAAACCGAGGGTTTTTCTCCTCATTTTACTACTTGGACCACTTCCAAAAATAAAACCACTCACTATACATGTCAAACTATTAAAAACAAAATGATACTTCAGCTCTCACTGAACCGTACCACGATTCGGGTCACAAACCACAATGGAAGGATTACACAATCCAAGAGCATGCTGATTCATAAAAATAGAGTTTTGACTCATTTAGTGACTTACTATTCAGCATTTAATTGGCACTAAGCGTTAAGCAATTTAGATAAACATCCTGTCGCGAAGAATGCCATGGACTGCATCCAAAGCCCTAACAGTGGTTTTCCTGTACACACACCACTCTAGCTTAATTGCACCCAAATCATGAGGGAAACATCTATTTAATTGCACCCTGAATGTCAGTGATTGCTTTTTATGCTTTATTTGACCTCATACAAGCACTTTCTCAGCAAATTATAACAGTAAGCACATCCTCACCCTAATATCATGCTCAAGTGCCCTGATAAGCTCTCCGTCCACCTGTCCCGTCTGGGCTACACGCAGGCTGCGTCTCTCTGCTTTCCTTAGTCGGTACTGGAGGATGCGACAGGCCTTGTTGGCTTGTTCCAGCTGCTGCCGGAGTTCCTGCAGCTGGTAAACATCCTCCTCCATGAACATGTCCCTCATCTCCAGCATCTCAGAGCGGAGCTCCTCCATTTCGTCCTAAAAATGCAGTCAAAAACGGCGTATGTAAAGATCACTTCAAAAACTGAATCATATGTGGCAGTTTTACAGGCACCATAACTGATTTGAAATGGACGTTTTGATTGGAAAGCATGAGGTGAATGAATGCATTCTACTGCATGTGTGTACAAGGGTGTTTCCTACTCGCTATCAATGTCTTCAGCCAACTCATCCAAGACAGCGCTGGCCTACAGTGCCAGCATGCTGTGCTCATTAACCCACACAACTAAGAGTGCATGCCAAGAATGATGCACTGCCCTTCTTGGTGGCACTACTGTTGACTTCTTGATTTCTACTGAGACACCTTGCACTTAATCACAGTAAACCTTGTCTCATTCTCACTGTGAACCCGTCCTTCTATTGCATGTCAGAGACAATTAGGGATGACACGAGCCAATTAGCGAAAGTTCAATCTTCTTAGAAGAGAGTAAATCTCACAGTATAAGCCACGTCATGTGCAGTTTATTTTTGCTTTGTTTACGTGACTGTTTAAAGGTAAAATACATGTAGCAGACACTGTGGGATTTTGGATTTAGATTTTATTTAGTTTTACATTAAGTACATAGTCCAGCACATCATATGGCATGGTTTATGCCATGTTGGCTGATGATATTAGGCGCTTAATAGTCATAATCCACACTGTAAAAAATTACCGTGATTTTTAACAGTAAAAAACTGTAAAAATGCTACGGTAAAAATCTGTTAAATGGTTAATTCCTGTTAAATTTACAGGGAAACACTGCAAACTGACATTGCCAGAATTCCCTGCATTACATTTTAAATTTTGTTTGAATTTAATGTTTTACTACTACTTTCTTCTTAGTTTTTTGTATCAGTTATGTTTATTAGAGTTGTATGTTACATGTAATGTTGTTAAATAAATGTGTATTGCATATTTCAGTTGAATAATTCGTTCCAGGATTGTGTTTAGTGTTTGTGTGAATGACACTGAGTACCTTCTATATATGTTACTATTTAAAAACATCGCTTTGGTAACAGCATACAAACATCTTTTAAAAACTACAATGTTTATGCTTCTTCATTTGGTGGATTTTTCATCTTTCCAGATGTTTAATCATGTCCACCATGATAGTGTCAGGCAAAACAAAACATTTTCACAATGACTAAGAACTCCAATAGCAATTATAAATGACTTAAATTTGATTGTCTTGTATTTAAAAAGCATAACATAAAATGTGTCCCACTTTACCTGAGCCCCCCCAAATTTCTGCCAAGCCACTGACATTTGAAATAAATCAACAAACAAATAAATGGATGAATAAATTAATCAGCAAACCTCACCTTTAAATATTCATTTTCTGATCTTAGGTCATCAATCTCCCTTAGCAGATCCTCATGCACCCCATCAGCAAAGTCTCCAGTCAGATCCGAGAATGCCACAGACGAGCTCAAGTTCATGCGACTGTCCACAGAAACGTAGGACCTCTGGTCTCCAGGAGAGATGCTTCCCTCTCCAAAGCCAACCCCTGGAGACAGGGTGGCATTAATCAGACCATCTTCTCTGTGTCCTGATAACATTTGCTCGGCTGTATCTTCCATCATGTCTTCGTCAGTACCTCTGAGACAGACTTCACCACACTGGGCTTCAGTGGACTGCTTATACTCCTCAGATGCGTCCGAGATCTCAGAGCTGCTGTCGGTGGAAGACAGTTTCCCGGTAGCACAGCCAGAGTCCTTACTCAGGTCATCAGACGTGATGCTGCCATCCGACAGCTTTCTCCTCCCGCACGATTTACTGCGATTGCTATCGGAGCGCTTTCTCGACTCTGGTCTCATCTCCTTTTTCCCTGTGTGGATGTTTGGCGTGACAGATGCCCCACGCTTTGGCTTCTTAGAGTGAACCTCGTTGGTTTTGCTCTGTGAGGCTGCCGGGATGATTTTAGACCAAGCGTTTGCCTGGGGTTGTTTTGACGTCATGTGTTGCACATGATGCCGGTGGATTTGTCTTGAAGGCTGCTGGCTGCTAGAGTCTCCGCAGGCTTTATCCTGCCCGTCCCGTCCGTGATGGGATGAGCGTGCATTAGACTCAGGATTCGCCTCAACTTTTGTCTTTGTCATTGTGTTGGCGTACAAAGATGATATTTTCCTCTCAATTACCTTGCATTGTTTTTAACAAAAAAAGAAAGAAAAGAAAAAGACGATGAATAGCCAGTAATGAGATAAACGATTCCAGCAGAATCCTCTCAAGAGTTTGTGTGAGATGAGGTAAAGTTAAGGTAAATCCGGGCAAAGCCGTTAGTCTAGTGTTTGAGTGAATATCTGTACTGTGTGTGTGGCCATGTGCTATAAAAACTCCGAAATCTCCGCCCCAAAAACAGAGCTTTACACTCTCTCTCTCTTTTCTCTCTCTGAGTCACAGATAACTCAGCTTTACTGGCATTATTACGAACAGCTACTAAATAGTTGCTAAACAATTATTACTAGCATTAAATAGTTTTTATCCTATGCATATTTGTTGAATATTAATTTAGTAATCGGCTGTTTTTCTTATTTATTCATTCATCATAAGATGGCCCATGAACACACTTATGACTGAAATCGGCAACAGCGTCAGTAAGCTATTATTTATAAATAAATCGAATAAGATGTAACTCGTTTGATTCAAATATAAGTATTTTTTTCTAAACATACACTGCTTTTAAAAAGGAAGACATGCTTCTCAGTGGCACGGAGCTGAAAATATCAGGTATTATTGCTCCGCTGACATCTAGTGGCTTTAAACGAAAGTTCAGGTGATGTAGGCTGTAGACAAGTAAGGTGAACAAATTAGCAAAACAGCCTTTAAAGCTTATTTAGAATCTAATAAAGACAATATGAAAAAAAAAAAATGGAAAAGACCCAAGAACTGTCTCTGCTAAATATATTTAAATTAATTTATTTAATTGTTTTTTTATTTTATTAAAATAGTCTCATCTTGAACTTACAATTTATTTAGTTTATTTTTTCTTTCTTTCTTTCATATATATATACAACCTCAGACTAGTCCTTAAAAACTGTTACTAGTCATTTTTCTGTACTCTGCTGCTTATTGTTTAAATAAAGGATTTCTTATTACAAGTAGCCTACGTAATCTGCAGACATAACCTTTATTTATGTTTTTTGTTATATCTGTTTTCATTAATTTCCTAAAATGCACCTTTTTACTTATATTCATACCCTTTCACTTTTGTCTTGCTTCACAAAATAAATATTTTAACATTTACATGAAGTTATGTGTTGCCTTATTCAGCCTATTATTGTCTAACCCTGTTTTAATATTGTACATGATAACAGCATAAAAGATTAAAATTGAAAGCAAATGCTTTCTCTTAAACCCCAAAAAATAATTAGTAACTAGGCCTAATTTATTTTCATGCTCTCGTCAAAGCACAAATCAGAATTCAGAATATACCAATATACCGTAAAACATCTATTTGTGAATTAACTGAATATTTTCTATGGCTTCTCACCGATTTTTCGTATTCACACCCTAAAATCAATGTAATGTTTATATAACTGAAGATTTATATTTATTCCTGGACAGCGGTCATAATCAACCAAGGAGCGCCACTCTCATATTTATTGTTAAGATTATAAATAACCCATATCCCTGCCTTTTTAGTACCGACCCCTTTATGTAACTTCGATAAAACCACGCCCCTTTGAAAGGTTAATATCGTGCGTTCGCAGAGGGGTCTTCTTTCACAATAGGCTACTGCTTCTGTCAATCAAACGTCGCCCCGCCCAACATCGTTTGTACAGCTTCCCTAACCCTCCAATCTAGTTCGTCCTCTCGCTCTGGCGAAATGTATCCGCCCCGCTGTCAGTCTTCCCAAACTGGGCGCTTGTTTTCTGTCCCACCGGAGAAAGGAGCGATCCAGCTTTACATTATTGAAAGGTAACGCGACACACGCATAGCATACAGCCTTCTAAGGTAGATCGACGTTATACGTCGTGTTGTTTTGTGCCTTCTGGATGGTTTTGGCAATATCAGACGGGTTAATGTTTAATGTGCGGGTTTATTATTGGTCTATGCTCATTGCTAGCGGCTAACGCGGGTCAAAACAGCTCAAACCAGACACCCTTGCGTTCCGCCCGCAGGGGATCTAGTTTGGAGGTGGCGAGCGAGGCAGGTTATTCATAGTATCAGATATGTTTGTATATCTAACCGGACATAACTTGAATGTCAGCTTGCCCTCATGCACGGATGGCTAGACGTTGCACGGGCTATGATTTGGCACTGCACCTAACTGTTAGTCAGGATGGGTGGATGTAGATTGTGTGTTGTGTTAATATGGTGCTGCGTGTGATCACGTGCTAAGCAGTGCATATTATGTCTTTTAAGTGATATACTGAATCACTTGATTGCGCAGTACTTTTGATGAGTTTCTTTTACTTCACTGATTCGGCTGACACTCATTGCATGATGAGAGAGGCTATGATCCACATCTGTAAGTTGACAGCAGTACTTATTCTAGGGAAGCATTTGGACTTGATTAAGAAAGGCATATACTGTGGAGATGCTCTGAAATAAATGTCTTTATATTAAGAGGTATTAAATTGTACTGTGGCCAAGAGAGCTTAACGCGCTACAAACTTAAGAAAACACATGCAAACTTACGAAAACACATGCAAGCAGAAAAAAACACATGCAAACAGAAAAAAACACATGCAAACATAAGAAAACATGGAAACAGGAAAAAACACATGCAAACAGAAGAAAACACATGCAAACAGAAAAAAACACATGCAAACAGAAAAAAACAATTGCAAACAGAAAAAAACACATGCAAACTTACGAAAACACATGCAAACAGAAGAAAACATGGAAACAGGAAAAAACACATGCAAACAGAAGAAAACACATGCAAACAGAAGAAAACATGGAAACAGGAAAAAACACATGCAAACAGAAAAAAACTACAAAAAAAGTCACAGTAGATACATTTAAATAATTTTTTCCCCTAAGAAAATGTTGCTCTGAACTTTGTACTCATTAAAGAAATTCAGAAAAATATAAATCAGTGTTTCAAACAATAATTAGAATATTAGAAATCATCACGGGACACTGAAGACTAGCCTGAGGACTGATGAAAATTCTGATTTGCCATTACCAGAATAAATTACATTTTAAAATATAGCAAAACAAAAAAAGTTATTTTAGCTTGTCATAATATTTTAGAATTTTATTTCATTGTTTTAACTGTATTCTGATCAAATTAAGTCAGCCTTAATGAGCTTAAGAGACTTCTGACCCCAAACTGTACTGACATGTGACTCCAGTCTAGACAAAGTTGCCTTTTTGTACTGCTAATAAGTTATATGCTTAACATAGTGTTTTTCACCAGTTATGACCGTGAACCGGCAACTAACTGCTGTTGATAGTAAACTAGCTTTGTGCATCCAGCTCAATATAAATTTCAATATTACTGGTGCTGTATATTTTCCCGGGGGAAAACAACCACCAGGAACTGTGCTCCTTTTTCTTAGAACCAGACACTTAAGTGGTTGTCTTAGTCACCATTGATCTGTCATTTTCCAGTCAGTTGTACAACTAGTTCTCTCTGTTTATTGTTGTTATAACAGCCCATCACACCGAAAGACGTGTTTCAAACCATTCCCTTCAGCTGAAAGACTATAGGGTGTAATATTTAAATCAGTGTTTCTCGACCCTGGTCCTGGGCGCCCCTCAAGCTATTTTCCAAAGCCAACATTGTAAAATTATCTTTGGGTTTTTTTTTTACGAACAGTCTTATGTACATCATCATACAGTTTGGCTGCCTTTGACTGTATCTTTCACATTTAGAGTCCAAGTTCTTCTTTGTTCCAGCCTAAAGCCTGCGGTCAGTCTTAGCCACCTCTAGTCTGCATTTATTTCAGTTGAGCTACCTTAAATTTGAGCGCTTGCGAAATGACCAGGGCTACGTGCTGCTCAGCCAGCCAAGACTTCCTCTATTGGCAGTTTACCACATGGGTGTTTGAATATGTGATAGCTGTCAGCTTGTTAAGTGGCTGCTTTGCCTTTCTGAGTTTCAAATTATTTGCATGGTGCCCGCCTTTGTTATTTGGCTAATAGTTTTTTAAACTGCTTTGCATTTGTGTCGGCCTCCGTTATATGGTCAATAGCTTTTTAAACTGCTTTGCATTTTGTTCATCTACACCTGTATAATTGGCAGTCTGAACAAGAGCTTACCCTTTTAGCTCTGCTTCTGTTTGTGTGTGGGTCAATGACATGATGCTTTTTATGTCCGTTGTTTTCATTTATTCAAGAGTATATTACAGTATACTATATTACAGCAATTCATACATTGAATAAATATTTAATAAGCATTTTATTAAATTTTTTTAATTAAATCAAATGACAATTTCCTCATTTGTAAGTTGCTTTGGATAAAGTGTCTGCTGAACGACTAAAGGTAAAAAAAACGTTTTGGCTGGATAAAAATAAAAAAAACTTGATCTTAGGAAGAAAAAAATCATCATTAATGTAATTAAATTCTTGAACTGTGTTTTTTTTGGTATAATTGTTTACCATTGCTTCAAGTATTTAACAAAAGGTTTGAGAATATTTAAAAAACATTTCTTGTTATGTGTTGTAATTAAAATCATGTGGACAGATCAAACCAACAAGCAGAAGAAACAGAAAATATTTGTTCACATTGTTACAAAAAAATATTTCAAATGAATGCTTTCTTTTTCAACTTTTTTATTCAACAAAACATCCAAGATAAAAGATTTCCACAAAAAACATTACTAACAGTAATGTAATGAACAATTTCTTGCAAATGCAATTTCAAAAAGATTAATTCTGAAATAAATTAAAGTTTACAATTTTTTTTTTAATATATATATTTGAATTATTAATAACTGGCCTTGGAGATTTCTCACCCAAACTTTTGAATGGTTTTGTATACGTTATATTTCTGATTAAATGTGTTTAATGTACTTTTAAAATGGCTTTCAAACTGGAATACAAAAAAATCTAATTCTAAGAACTCTTCTGAAATGTGTTTACATGTGAGTTTTTCTTTTTCATTTTTTATCTCCATAATTCCTGAATGCTATGCTTTCTTTAATTTAGCCAACATTGTGAATCGGTACAGTCAGTTGCAATAATGACAATCGTATGCTGACACACTCTCTCTTTCTGCGATGAGCTGCCATTAGCCATTAAAGGATTAGCTTGGTCGGACACTCTCATCAGATGGTTTTGCCAAGCACAGCTGTTTAAAGACTGCAGTGAGGTGATTGGATTTGTACAATGTGTTCAATAAGGGAAAGAGAGTAGGCCAGCATTAATGTCCAGCATGTTCCAGGTATACAGCATAGTAGTAGCCTACAGTACGGTAACCATTTTTATTAGTTAGACTAAAGATGTCCAGTTTTAGGTCTTTCTGATTTTTTAAATTCACAATATTGTTCTCTGGTTTGATCTACAGAACATATTCAAGCTGTGAAACAATGTCTTCTGATTGACATCAGCAGCAGTCCATCATGAACAGCGAGGAAGAGTTCTATGATGCTGAGACAGGTACGTGATAGTGTAGTGCGGTGCATCACGTCTTTATCATCACCTATGGCCAAATCTCTCTTTTGTCTTAGGTTTAGAATCAGACGACTCGTGTGAAGTCAGCTTTAAAGATGCCTGCGTCTATGAGAGCAAGCAGACGGTGAATGGCAAAGTGCCATCTGAAAATGGAGTATGGGAAAGGCGGTAAGAAGTCTCAATACTTTGCAATAATATTCAGTGGCAGGAAACGAAATGTAAAGCTGTTTATCTGTTGGACTGTGTAATGAATTTTTGTTCATATCTGTGTGTTCAGGACTACTCTGCCAGCACCCATGTTCTCCAGAAATGATTTTAGCGTATGGGGTTTTTTGAAGAAATGCATTGGAATGGTGAGCACAAACTACTTTTTTACCAAACAACAGCTCCATGAAATATGAAATTGTAAAAGAGAGACATGCTATTTAGATTGTGGTGTCATCGTCCACCTGCCAAGCCCTATTTTTCTGAAAATGCTTTATCTTTTCAGGAGCTGTCCAAGATAACAATGCCTATTGTTTTCAACGAACCGCTGAGCTTCTTGCAGAGGATAACGGAGTACATGGAACACACATACCTCATCCATAAAGCTTGTACACATTCTGATTCTATAGAGCGTATGCAGGTTAGTGCCTTTAAGGTTTCTGCAGGTCTTAAGAAGTGTTATGTTCCCTCCCACAAATGAAGGCCTTAAAAAAGCATTTAATGTTGCTTAGATTTTAAAAAGTTTGGGTGTTCCTTAGTATTTTGTCTTGTTTTCCTTTACAAATACTTAAAAAAGTTTAAATCGGGATGTATTTACTTCAGATATGAAGATACGAGGTCTTCTGAGAACAAAATGAAGTGAGTTAAGGCTTAAAAGAAGAACAAATATCTTTCAGCGCGATATGAAAACGAACATAAAGGTGCTTTTGTGTTAATCATAGACTTTATTTTGATCAGTTTCTCAGAAAACAAGTCATTATGCTTTACAATGCATCTTGTTTTAACAATCTTTAGACATTTGCACTCGAAAACAAGACATAAACTCTTTGTACCATCGCAGTTTTTTCAGTGTGATCAGATTTTGTAAGACGAATGAATGGAGATCAAATGGAAGTTGTATTTTCAAACTTCAACGTGTTTCTCTTTGTGTGCTCTCTAGATATTTAAATTTAGAGAACAATTAGATATTAACTTATCATTTATTCCTTACAATTTCTTTAATTGTTTTTTTAAAGGTCTTGAAAATTGCTTTCATAAAACCTGCAGAAATCTTGCCTCCTTTATAATTTGCTTTCATGCAGTATGTGTGCATGCATGGAATACTCAACAAAACCTTATTACGCGATTGCATCTCGTTTGTCAGCTTGTTGCCGCATTCGCCATTTCTGCTGTTGCGTCGCAATGGGACAGAACTGGAAAACCTTTTAACCCTTTATTAGGAGAGACCTTTGAACTCACAAGGTAAATCTGAAGGACACGATTTGGACATGAAAGTAATACATCATCTACTACAAAGCTGATTATGTAAATCCAAATTAGCCTGCACCAATAATTGGAATATCTGTGCTCAGGGATGAAGAGGGTTACCGCATGATCTCAGAACAGGTGAGCCACCATCCACCAATCAGCGCCTTCTACTCAGAGTCACTCAATCAGGACTTCTCATTTCACGGCTCCATCTACCCTAAACTGAAATTCTGGGGGAAGAGTGTGGAGGCAGAACCTAAAGGCACTATGACACTTGAGCTCTCCAAGTGAGTTTTATTTGTGTGACATCACTAAGTATAATATGATCACTTTTTATTGGAGCTGGAGAGTCACTGTAATCCTCAAGTACAATCGGACCCTTGAGCAAGGCAGTGACCTTTCCCCGCATTTAGTTTACTGTAACTTGCTTGAAAAAAAGCATCATCTGCTAGATAAGTAACATGCTGGAATGTCCATTTATTATTTAGCATGTTTTGTATGTGTATGGAAGAGATTTTGGCCGTTAGTTTTGACGTTTTGACGTATTTTTTTAACTCTCTTTCTTTATTCACTTTCAGACACAGAGAAGCTTACACATGGACGAACCCTATGTGCTGTGTGCATAACGTTATTCTGGGTAAACTGTGGATTGAGCAGTATGGGACAGTAGAGATCATCAACCACAGGTACTTCATCCTTTTCCTGTCTTACACTAAATATTCTGCCAGCATTGTCAACCTTTTTTAGCATTTAAATATTGTCGTCGTAAAGGCTGCATTGTGAGCTTTCCATGTAACACGTGGATTAATGTTCCCTTATGTTCTATTATTTTTGACTGAGTCAAAAGAATCGCTGTCTCTGTTCGTTTTAGCACTGGGGACAAGTGTGTGCTGAATTTTAAGCCATGCGGCATGTTTGGCAAAGAGCTGCATAGGGTAGAGGGACATATCCAGGACAAGAGGTGAGCAGTCATTCGTATCAAATGTCAGTATGTATATCTGGCAAACCAGCCTGTAGAGTTCACTTCGTGTCTGTAGGGCAGCATCAGCAATGTCTTTTACAGCTGGATTGTGTATGTACTTTGGCATTTGTGATGTGCTTTTTTTCTGGATTTGATGCCTGTGTTTGTGACAAATTTTGTTTGGGTGTATTTCAGTAAAAAGAAGCATCGTGTTATCTATGGGAAGTGGACTGAGTGCGTGTATAGCATTGAGCCAAAAGTCTATGACGCCAACAAGAAAGCAGAGAAGAAAAGTGGAGGAGATTCCAAGAAACACAAGCAGGTAAAAAGCGTTTGGTTATTTATCTCTTACTGCAGCGCCGTGGTCTATTTTCTGTTCTGTTTTCACATGGAAGTCAGAAAGGCTTCTCACGCATCCTCAAATAAAGGCTTCACCACTTACCACAATAGAGACTGTCTGTAAACTCTTAGATGAGAGCACTATGCCAACTGAAAATGCTTCAAGATCTTTACTGAAGTATTAAAGAATATCAAAAAAAGCATGTTCTTATCATTGTACAACTATACAAACAAACTCCTTGTTCATTTTTTGTTTGTCAAGTTATTCATTTCCATAAAATATACACAGCCCAACATTTCCCGTCCAAAAAGTCATACGCTCTATTATTTTGTTGGACTGCTTTTAGCTTTGATAACGGCATGCATTCGCTGTGGCATCATTTCAGTAAGCTTCATCAATGTCACAACATTTATTCCCATCCAGAGTTGTATACATTTTTCGCCAAGATCTTGTAATGATAATAAGAGAGTCTGACCACTGCGCAGATATCCCACATCCTAAATAATCTCATGCTCCCTGAACCACTCTTTCACAATTTGAGATCATAACACCTATTTGCTTAGTTAAATTCAGGTGGTGACTTTTTTACTAAAGTTTCATGTAGTCCTGTAATGATGAAGCCGAATCTTCAGTAGCCAAAAACTACTAACCTCAAACTGATTAATAATCTTTGACCCATGTATGTAAGGAATAATGGGTTCTTAATGGCAGTGCTGTATGCATGTAATTAGGAGCAGAGTACAGGGAGTGATGATGCAGATGAAATGCCAGATGTTCAGGAGACAGTGACTATGATCCCAGGCAGTACCCTGCTGTGGAGAGTAGCCCCTCGACCGCCACACTCAACACAGGTAACCCCAAGCCCCCATGACTCCAAAATCTGCCCTGGGCATGTTATGCTTATTCTTTCTTTTCTTTTTATCCTCATTTCTATTTAGATGTACAATTTTACCAACTTTGCCATGACGCTTAATGAGTTGGAGCCTGGCATGACTGGAGTCATATCACCAACCGACTGTCGTTTGCGGCCTGACATCAGAGCTATGGAGAATGGGGATATCGGTATGCTCAATCTCGTTTGGGTCTGCGTGTTGCCATACATAATTTACCTCTAAATTTAAAAGCTATTCTTAAATTCCAGATACTGCAAGTCGAGAGAAGGAGAGATTGGAAGAGAAGCAGAGAGCTGCCAGAAGAGAGCGTGCTAAAGATGAGGAAGATTGGTCTACGAGGTGAGTATTTGAATTTAAGAGAAAGAGCACCCCCCTTTTTTTACTGGCTAATTATATATTAACTTTCATCTGTTTTGTTTTGTAAAAACGAAAGCTTCTGATTAAAATTCTGTCAATTGAAGACAGACATGTATATTTTAAACATTTTATTTGTGATATATAAAATTAACAGCCGACCCTGAATCCATTTGAAATGCTTTAAATTTATTTTTGTTTTTATTTTATTTTATTTTATTTTATTTTATTTTATTTTATTTTATTTTATTTTATTTTATTTTATTTTATTTT